>JAKUCM010001422.1:0-39912 GCA_023374145.1 Lepidium sativum | reverse complement strand
GATGATGATGGATTGGTTCATACAGAGCTAGTTGCAGAGAGGCCAAATTCAAGTCCCCAAAGCTCAAAAGCACCCTTGATGAAGTCATAGTAACCTCCCTTCAATGCAAGTGTTCCCTTCACAAGTCCTTCTCTCACAAATGGATAAGTCAACAGATTTGCTAGTGACACATTCACTGCCTCCTACATTCATCAATATATAGATTTTGTGTTACAAATAACATTCCGTTACACATACTTTGATTAAAGAATGAAGAATATATACCCTTTCACATCGACCACATTGGTCTTCAAAGGGTGAGCTTCCAAGTTCTGCTAGAACCTTGTTCTTTGCTGGCAAACAGATTTTTACCCAGTCCTCTATGAAGTCACTGCAATTTACATAATATATAATCTCATCATAAAATATTTATTAATATTTGAATTTATGTAAATTAAATATTAGAATATGAATTATACGTGGAGTTGTTCCCATCTAAGGGGAAAGACATAAGCCCCTTGATGCCACCACATGCACTGTGTCCAATCACTACAATGTTCTCCACCTACACATTGATTATCCAATTTAAATTATATCAATTACATGTTATTTAATAATCTTTCTTATCTAACTTTTAACAAATTGTATACTTTACACTTTTTATCTCTATCTATACCTTAAGGTGCAAGACTGCGTATTCAATGGCTGCTCCAACTCCACAGTATTTCTCCTGTAAATTTAACAAAGAAATCAACATTACGATCAACGCATATACATAGAGAAAGAGAGAGAGAGAGAGAGATTGATAATAAATGTTAATATAGACCGACCTTGTCATAAGGAGGAACCATGTTGGCGATGTTACGGACCATGAACGCATCACCTGGCTGAAAGTTCAGAATGTGTGATGGGCACACTCTTGAGTCCGAACAAGCAAACACCATGTACTGCAACCACCATTCCATTATTCATTTATTTTATAACTTTTTTAATGTTTATTTCTAATTAACCATTACATATGTATTCTTTTGTTCTTTTTTGTTTTTTTGTTTACCTTAGGACTTTGACCCTTTGCGAGCTCACTGTGTAAAGCCGGGTTTGTCCTGCGAATTAATATGTTAATATGAGGTACTTAAAATCTAGATTTCCCAATTCAATTGGTCATTTAATTTTCTAAAAATTTTAAAAATAATTACTCGTATTTCTCCTTCTTGAAAGTGATGAAACCTTGCTTCATGTTTTCGACGGGACAAAAGTCTTTCTTGTCGGCAGTACCTGTCTTAAGCTCTGCTGTGATCTGCTCCACCTTCGCAGCCGCTACTGTCTTTAGCTCTTCCTTCTCACTGCCCATTTTTTTAAATATTTAGTAATTAGTAGCTAATACGAGATTATTGTTAATGTGTGTTCTAAATCCAGTCATAGGTCAAAATATGAGAATAAAGAAGGTATATAATTACTAACATAACGAGCTTCTTGAGAGCTTCAATGGCCTCGTTGTATGATTCGCTTCCCATCTCTTCTGTCTGCAAGTTTGTTCACCAATAACTTTATGAGTATTTAATTCTAGCGAAGAAAACAATTAAGTAGAGAGCGAGTCTTGTCGTGTTAACTTTTGTTGAAACTACAATCAACCTGTTCAAAAGCTACATAATTCGTTTAAGATGGTAATGTGGTTAAGAGTTAAGACATAGGAGCCAAATAGGTAGGTTGAATTGATATAAATATAGATGGTGACTTCATTAACACTATGCTCCACACGCTCTCGATCATATGGAATATGCCTATACACGTATCAGTTTCTAATTCACGTGGATCCTACTTACGTCCCAACTTCCAGTTTAAATATATTCGGAATATCGAGGTTATTCTCTTTTTCTAGTAACAAAGAGATTCCGGGTTTCTAAGGGACCACCAACTCTGATAAGTGGGGAATTCATGCATACATAATACCAGGATCTCTGATACTTGAGGTCGAGGCATCATTTATTTTCATCATGCATCCCTTAGAGGCCGGAAAATCCTATATGAAATTCCCCTCCCTACCAAATCGAACTCATGTCCCCTGAATTTTCGGTATCAAGCTTAAACTACCAGGCATGGTTAGGTTATTATTTAGAATATAGTATTTAGTGACAATTGAATTTACACCTGTACATTTTAAATACTTGTATCAATATATTACCCCTATAAATAAATATATATATAAAAAGTTATAAATAGCCCCTATTCCACGTAACAACAATGTAAGTATATGTAAGAAATGATGCAGATTAAGAGGAAAGGTAAATGTAAAATGTATACCCAATAAGGGGTGATGATAGGAGCAGGAGCAGCAAAAACAGGCTCGTTACGGATAAGTGTTGGAACGGAACGGGAAGAAGAAGTAGAAGAGGAAGATGAAGAAGATGAAGGTAGACAAGCAACAATGGGAGAAGAACGAAGAGAGAGTTTTTGGAGAGAAGATTGAGAAGGAGAAAGGGAAGTGAGGAAGAAGCCGGAGAGAGGAGCGGTCGACATTTGCTAGGAGAGAGTGAGAGTGAGAGAGTGAAGTTTATTTATAGTATAATAGAAATCACTTATGGAAGCTACTGCTTTAAAGTGAGATATATTATGGGATTGGTTGAAAGATTGAGGGTTTAAAAGAAGAGTGTCTTATGGTGTGATCGAACGTGAGCTTGTTGGGAACGAGGATAACGAAAGCGATAGGTGCGGTTAGTAAGAAAGTTTGTATATTTCTTGTGGATGAGGAATATTAGTTCTAGATTTGAATTTTTACGTCTCAGAAACGTTTAGAGGATAAGGCGCCTTATCATTAAAACAAGGACCAGCCTCTTCCACTTACCCTCTTAGACTTTCATCTCATAATAAGCACCACCCACTTTAGATCCAAGACCATTGTTTGTGGTGAGTATGAAATAGCCATATTTCTCTAAGCCATCCATAGACCAGAGATTAATGGCTATTGTTTGTATACACATTCCAGAAGATGCACACCATGCAATTAAAGAAATATTATGGACTTTTAGCATGAACGGTATGAAACAAGGAAAGAGAGAAAATATATAGCCATGCGAAATAAAGTAGAGATTCTGTTTCCTCTAACATGTTTGGAGAGAGACAAAGAGAGAAAGAAACTACTGAAGAAGAAAGACACAGACGAGAAATTTGGTTTTGGGACTTATATGTATAGTTGGCAATGGCGAAACTATGTCGACATATTTTCGTGCAAACATACACAACATAATGACAACATTCTCTTGTCATAGACTAAGTTGAATGTGGCTTTTCTTTATTCATTAGGAGTAAAAATTGAACATAGGCAATGATTCTTCCAGCGGTATAACTTAAAGCATGGATAGAGACAGAGGAGTGGTAGCTGTAATAGTTTAACTATGCCGATAAAAATACTTCTATTTCGGGCATAGTCTTATTGGGCAAACTGAGAATGCGATGCATCGAGCTGCTTTAGCCAGTCTAAATCTTTCGCTCTCTGTCAACACTCTCTCGATTACCTTTATGATATTTGCATCCTGCAAAACATTGTTCAAGTTGCTTCAGGTTCATACGTGTCTTAACAAACATTCATGCAGATATAACACGAAACATTTAACCAAATTTTCACTTTTGTATGAGAAAGAGACTTGAGTACAAAAAACGTAACCTTTCTTGGTTGCTGAATAGTAGGCCTGACGTTAGCAACATCACCAACTACAATTATATTGTTCGTATTTCCTCGGTCATCTCTTTCTGTTGGAGAAGTCGATGAATGCCTCCAGTCACCGTTGATTATATACTTGTAGTAGTACCTGCCGCATTGTCAAAGATAACAATCTTAATTTCATAGGTTTCTAATTAAAGTCACCTTCGCAATCCGTCAAAATCAGAAACCAAAATCAACTCATACGCAGGAATGCTGTTGAAGCTTAAGCGTAAGCATTAAGAGGAAAAGTCAAAGAGCATGGCTTACTTTCCCTGTGAAAGCCTAACTTCAGTTTCATAACGTGGACCACCCTTGTGCACTGCTTTGATCGGTTCTTTCCAATTTCCAGTGAAATCACCAACCAACAATACATCTTCCCCCTGTAATAGAGCAAACCAAGGTGTAACTAAAAAACATAGAGGCCAGTCCCATTGGTTGTCCAAACCTATCGAACACTAGTTCCATAAGGAATTGCAACATAAAATAATAAAAGCATGTGTAGCAATAGTGACCTCATGTCCATTCCACACAAAGGTTACGGAGTGTGTTGGAGCCCCATCATGTTTACCATCTTCCACCATTGCAATAAGATCCCATGTTGCCCAAGCAATTGCAGGTCTGCACAAAAATACATATATGTTAGATGTTATGTCCATCAGAGCAGAAAAAAATATTATGCATTCATCTCTAATTTGCAGATTGATGGTCAAGGCATATAAACAGATGGACGTAAACCTGTCAGGTTTGCAAGCGTGCAATCCAGTAACAAAACTATAAGCAGCATGAAGAGAGGTATCAGTCATCCAGTGCAGATAAGCAATCACACAAGCCGAGGACCGATCAAAACCAGTGGTACAAGTTACAAAGACATGATGGTTCTTTTTCAGTAACCGTAGTAAGAGCCCCACACAAAGTGGTAGTTTCTTCCTCAGATCAAAGGAATCTGCATCTCTGGCACCAAAATATCAAAGCTCTATTATTTTTGTTCACATTTCATTAGAGCGCTAGGAAAAGAATGCATGAAAGCACATGAATATGCCTTTAAGGCGATATGACATTGTGTACCTTATAGGATAGTTGATCATTAAGATTTCAGATTTCTGGCATGCATCGTTGATTTTTTGTGAATCAATTCCCCAGTTTTGAGCTTCAGTTCCACCTTGGAAATTTAGTATGGCTGTAATTCCCTAAAGCAGAATACGTTGACCAAACAAAACCATATTTTCATTTCTATCATTGCATACCATAGAAAGCAAACGAATCGACTGTAGGCGATGTAAAAGACTCACTGTGGTCGACAAATTTTCCACATCCTCTTCTGTTTGTATGCATGAACCAACAAATATGTGTTCTGTTATCTGCAAAATCCCGACAAGAAATGAGAAAATGTTAATAGATTGAACGAAGAGAGTATAAGAATATGACTAAACAGGAAAACAAAACAATGCCGGACCTTACTGTAGCGCATTCCAAGAGCATGATTATACGAAAGCTCTCCTTTCGACCGGTCAAGGGCTTTGATGTATTCCTCTAAAGGGGAAATTCCCATAGCCCCATTCCCCATCTCCAGAAACTTCTTCTGAAAAGACACAGACCAGTGGACTGATAGGTGGTGAAAGAATATTCTTCTGGGCGGCTGATTGAAAGGAATTGCTCTGTTTGGTCAAAAGTTTCCATCCCTGAGAAGTAAAGAATTTCGAGGAAAATGCAGCATAGCCAGAGTTTCCACTGCCCTCAGGTGCTCTCAGATTTGATGATAAGAGTTTTTTGTTCCAAGTAACAAAGGACACACGTCCTCTGTTATAGAGCATATCAAGGTCGCTCAAGTGAAGCAGATACTGAATTGGGAATGGAGAGAATGGTCTTTCAAGAACAAGACTAAAAGATCCCGTTCTCTCTACCAGCATCTTCCTGAATTAAACCAAAAACTGGACGACATAAAAAAGAAAAATTCATAAACATAATAATAAAGTCAGCATTGAACTCACGAGAATAGGACATAAATATTAGATTCAAAACACTGATATGCAAGCGTTTTCATACTAAAAAAGTTTAGCTATGAAAGTTTGAAAACCTTAGAACAAACTTCAGTACAACAATGAGATTAGAATGACACAACTTAGCAAATCATTAGTAAACTAACACATCATTGGTTAACAACACCAAAAAGCTTCAAAAGGCATATTGAAGCCTCGTGTATGATTTAAAATAAAAAAATTTCTTACTCGGTGTCACCATAATCCTTGATTTCCACAAGACTACCACCAGAAGAATCACTAGCCTTCTTCAGTGTATCTCCTACCATGATAATTCTCGTCTTCTCCGCATTGCTCTACAAAATATATATACACTGTTTAAAACAATGGACAGCTAGAACGTCCTTAGATTCGCCTAATAAGAGCTAAACAAGGCTTGAAATAGAGAAAATCAATACCCCTTTTTTGATGGCGTGGACGAAGATCTTGCCATCTGCTGAAAGGGCGAAGCGAATTCCGAGGGGTTTCTCTAATGTAACCATATACTCGTTTAAATTCATCTTGAACGGAGATGAAGACGACATGGAAACAACTCTAAGAACGAGTCTTCGTCTGTTAAATCCTACCTTTTCCATTAGACCGAAGTTCGCAAATTCTCTTCCCCCGATAATACGGCCATTTCCGTTCCGGAATGTCGAAGCGATACCCGATCCGGCCAAAACTGACGGAGAAGTTCGTTCGAGAGCTCCGAAACCGGAGATTTGCTGAAGCAACGCCATAACTAAAGTCCAATCAAGAATGTGGACTTGTAACAGAGAGAAAATGTGTAATGGAACTTTGTGAGCAGAAAACGAGGCGGCAGCGGAAGACGAAGGAACGAGGCTAAGAAACAAGTGGTCCACGTGGATTCACGTGGGTCCCCGCTTTCTCATGGAAGTATCTAGCTTTCTTTTCTCTCAAAACATGACACGTGTATAAAGTATGCAAATTAACTATCTTTCTAATCCCCTCCGGCTCGTTTACTTCACTAAAGTCAACAAAATCGAATTGGACTTCATTATTACAAAAACAAAGTTAGGGGAAAATAATAGAAATACAGAATTTGAAGAAGCCTCGAAGTTGTAAAAATAATTAAAAGTTCAATTAGTGACGTAATCTTCTAATGCCGGCGAAAACTCCGGTCAAATCTTGCCTTTAACGGCCGGTGAGCTCGTCATACTCGTGTCGCCGTCGTTTCTAGGGCTCATCCGTATGATTAGATCCTTTAAAATGCACCGTTTCGATGCGCTTTGAGACGAAATCGCACCGTCGCTATGGCTTCTTGTTAGAAATTTCTTGAAACGGCACTGTTTCGGTGTTCTCGAAGAATGATCTGAGCGTTCAATGATCTCAGAAGTCGCTGGAGATGTAAGCGGACTCCATAGATAGGCTCCGGAGAAATTATGGTGGATACTTTCAGCCACGTCATTGTCAATTTGTGAACGTCGAGGAATTGAGTCTTTCATGTAACGGCGACGTTTGGAACTCGAAGTCAGCGTCTTGATCATTAACGGAGTCAACTTTAACGGAATGATGATATGTGTTCGTGTAGCTTTGGATTTCGTGAAAAACTCTAACGGCGGCGGCGGCGAATTCACCGGAAGCGTAGCAACTGAAGCTTGGGCTATACGACACCGTTGAGGAAAAGGCTTGCATTTTCTTCACTGATTACTTATGCCTTGTTTAACAAATTGTGTCTCTAATTTTGTTATGCTTTGTATGTGTGTTTAGATATAAGAGTGGAATAGTTAATAGTAGGAGCATCCATATGGCGGCTCCTCACTGTTCATTTTTTTTCTTTATTAAAAATTTTTTGGAATTGGAGCCAAAAACCTCGCTCCCTTATTAGATGTGGATGGTCTAAGGGCCGCTTTCTCGTCGTCTTGTTTTATGATATGGGAAGGAAATCTGAGCATTGTTTTATGATATGGGAAGGAAATCTGAGCATAAAAGCAAACATGATTAAAATAACTAATTGCACCACATGTTAATAGTAATTGCCACATACTAATATACATTTCCGTTGGATTTATATTCTACTATTATTATTTAAAGAATGATTCCAAAATTATATTTCTCACTCATCATATAATATGCTAATAAGATTGTTCTCCATCATATCTAATGAGTTGGCAGCTTGAACCCTAGTCAAAAGCTTATTTTTTTGTTATAATTTAATTCATGCCTTTAATTCGTGTTCGAATATTATAAGTCTAAATTTCATATTTGATCACTAAAACATATTAAAAAAAAATCCTATTGTGTCGTTGCCATTATTAATTGGTGAATAATTTTATAAAAATGAAGATTGTCAAGTGATTAAACAGTCCACTTCTCGTATGATAAAAATGATGATTGGCCAATCGAACTAATTATTTTTTTCCTGTGTACAGGGTTCAATTGTTGTCATATAATGTTGTAGCCTCGAGCCCAAATAAGCCCAAATTTAATTCCAGTGTTTACCAACCAGAGGAAATACATTTCGTTTCTTTGCTCGTACGGTCGTACCAGTTGTAAATGAGGTCCCAATCAAATCTATTACCGGTGGAACAAAGAACTGACAGAAGCAAAACGTCTCCGACATTATTACAACAACTAAAAGAAAGAAAAAACTAAACTAAGTTCAAAAGCTTACAGTTCAAAACAAACACTCAAAACATACAAACAACAGGAACCTACAGATGACCCTTTTTTATTCACCATGGTAACGCAAAGCGCACGCTTTATGTAGACGCCACTCGGACTTCGTGAGTGGTCTTGGTGTCTCGGACATTATGACCCTTGGTTTCTCGAGTATCAAAGGTCTTGGTCTCTCGGACATCATGAGCTCTGTCTTCTATGGTTTGTCCAGCATCTTTAGTCCTCTGTCCTACATACTCAGCCATGTCAGCCAAACGCAGCTTCGCTTCCTCAAGGTCCTCGGGAATATTCCCGGAGCGGCGGATGTAGTTAAGGACCCACGACATGGATGATAATCCCGTGAGACCTATGGCCCCTGATACGAAACATCCGGTCATAGCTAGACCGATCACAAAGGCTGCTGGTATGATAACTGGACTGAAGATGAGAAGCAACGGGAATGCTAGCATTAGTCCGATAACCGAACCGGCTAATGTCAAACCGGCGAGAGTCAGCAGTGTGCCTCCAACTGGTACACCGGCAAACACGGCTAGCACCTAAATGCACATGCGTCATGTGAAAACAACAAACACATGTGCATATATATATATATGCACAGCTAGAGAGCGAAAGAGGAGGGATGAGAAAGGGACCTGAGTAGAAGAAGGGCCACTCTGGGGATAAAGGACTTTGATGCCTCCTTCATGCTGGCGCTGAGGGTGCACCTGAAGCTGGTGCGAATGTGTTCGTACGTCCGCCATTGATCTTCCAAATTCAAGCTTAATTAGAGAGCTTTTGCGAGAAAAGAAACATGAGAGAGAGACAAGTGAGATTAGTTTTATTGTAAACATACATAGATGAGTGAGATGAATTTGTTCACAGGACACGTAAGGGAGTACGTGGCACCTGAGAAGCTTGCATGACTAACAAGTTTCAGAGCACTAAAATATCAAAGCTCTGTTATTTTGTTCGCACGTGATTAGAGCGCTAGGAAAATAAGCATGAAAGCACATGAATATGCCATGCATGCATCATTGATTTTTGGTGAATCAATTCCCCAGTTTTGAGCTTCAAATAATTGGTTAACAACACCAAAAAGCTTGAGAAGGCATATCGAAGCCTCGTGAACAACTTATAGTAAAAAGTTTCTTACTCGGTGTCAACAGAAGCCTTGATTTCCACAAGACTACAACCTGAAGATGCACTTGCCTTCTTTAGTGCATCTCCTATCATGATGATTCTCGTCTTCTCATCATTGCTATACAAAATATATGTAAACGCTGTTCAAAAAAATGGACAGCTAGAAAGTCCTCAGATTCGCCTAATTAAAGCTAAACTCTAAGAACGAGTCTTCGTCTGTTAAATCCTACCTTTACCCTTAGACCGAAGTTCGCAAATTCTCTTCCGCCGATAACTAACACGGCTATTTCCGCTACGGAATTGTGAAGCAGTCCCTAATCCGGTCAAACGGAGAAGATCGTTCGAGAGGTCCAAAAGCGG
This sequence comes from Lepidium sativum, assembly GCA_023374145.1. Lineage (NCBI taxonomy): Eukaryota > Viridiplantae > Streptophyta > Magnoliopsida > Brassicales > Brassicaceae > Lepidium > Lepidium sativum. The sequence continues at coordinate 30,099 of JAKUCM010001422.1, read as the reverse complement.
AGATTTGCTGAAGGAAATGCCATAACCAAAATTCAATCGAGAATGTGGACTTGTGACGAGAGTAGATGTGTTATGTCTATTAAAAGTAAACATATAAATTATCGTTCTAATTGGACTTAATTGTCACAAAACAAAGTTAGGGCAAAATAACAGAAATACAGAATTGAAAGAAGCCTCGAAGTTGTAAAGTGATTAAAAGTTCAATTAGTGACGTAATCTTCTAATGCCGGCGAAAACTCCGATCAAATCTTGCCTGTAAGGTAAATAAGACTTTCTTCTACTATCTCCTTTTACGACTTTATACGAAGCGGCCAGAGAATTCATCTTTCTGGAGTCGCCGTCGCTTTTATGCATTATTAGATCCTTCAGAATGCACCGTTTCGATGCCCTTTGGGACGAAATCGCACCGCCGCTACGGCGTCTTGTCAGAAATTTCTTTAAACGGCACCGTTTCAGTGTACTCGACTGATACTTGTAGTGGATATGAGCCACGTGTAAGGCCAAGATGTTGTAAGGAATAGCCTTAAAACAGAATGTAACAACTTAGAAAAAAAGAAATATACAAAAAAGTTTTAGAAATGTCAACGTCTTCTTCCTTCATCTTCTCACTGTGACTTGTGCGCTGAATATCAAATTCCTTCATCGGGAAGGAGTTACATTCGGTAAGAGAAGCTGTTGTTTCTTAGAACATTAGCTTCTACTCTATCCAATTATGATTCTGATTTAGTTTGTAACAAAGGTATCAGATTCAATTCCTTCCTCGGAACTATGCCGGAGACGCGATTGCAAGACCAGGTCAAAGACTCAATGGTGAAGGAGTTGGAAACTCGATTTGCTATTCGATTTCAAGATATTGAAGGTTCTTTGGCTTCATTGTCTTCGGAAATTACCAGAAGCAACACCGAACTGTTTGAAGCGATTCGGCTGCTGTCGACTCAGCGCACGATGAGTACTTCGGGTGATAATTTGCCGGGATTTAGTCACCAGAATCACCGCCCAGCATCAGCTCTTAATAACGCGGGAATTACAAGGTTAGCGAAGCTTGAATTTCCTCGTTTTAATGGCGATGGTATCAAAGATTGGCTGTTCAAAGTAGAGAAGTTTTTTGAGCTCGATCAAACATCGACGGAGATGAAAGTTACTTTAGCTACTATGCACTTAGACGGTGACGCAACGATTTGGCATCAATCGTTACTACAGTCAGCGATAAACGATGATGATGTAAAAAATTGGGGACGATATCATCGGTTGATTAGAGAACGATTTGAAGCGGTCTACGATGATCCTCATGCAGAATTAAAGAAATTAGTGGAAACAACAGGAATTTTGGATTATCATACAAAATTCGAGCAAATACGCATGCGAGTCTCATTATCGGAGGAGGTTTTAGTGAGCAATTATTTGGATGGTCTGCGTATGGATACACAAATGTCAATAAGAATGTTTCAGCCAACTTCCGTGAGGCAATGCTTCATGTTGGGCAGATATTACGAGATAGCACACCCTCACGCAGCTCCAGTACAAGGAGGGTACAATACTGCGGTTTCTAGTTCCAGAGGCCTATTACCAATGAAGAAAGACATTGGTAGACTCACTGATAAAGGAAATGTTGGAGACACACAGAAGGTGCAACCACGGAAATTCCTATCTGCTGAAGAAATGAACGAGAGAAGATCAAAAGGATTATGTTACTTTTGTCCAGAAAAGTTCACCCCATAACACTATAAGGTACATCGGAAATCCCAGTTATATTTGATGGAAATGGAAGAAGAGGAGCTGACAGAAGTGGATAATCGAGAGCTCTATGCTGAGCCAAGAGCCATTGCCACGATTTCCCTTAATGTGTTAGCTGGTCACACTGGTTATTCCACACTAAGGGTGAAAGGTATTCACAATAAACGTGCACTCTTTATCTTACTTGATATTGGCTCTACTCATAATTTTGTAGACCCATTTGCAGTAGAAAAGTTAGGGTGTACTGCGGAACCTATGAGTAATGCTAAGGTGAAGGTAGCTGATGGTAGCAAACTGTTAGTGCAAGGTCAGGTTAAGAATTTACAATGGACTTTTCAAAATCTGTCCTTCACTGCTGATTTTTTAGTCATTCCCTTGAGTGGGTGTGATATGGTATTGGGAGTGCAATGGTTGCAGGATTTGGGAAAGACAACGTGGGACTTTAAGACATTAGAAATGCAGTTCATTTGGTAGAATCGGAAAGTGGTGTTACAGGGCATTAAACCGGATTCAGTACGTGCTGTTAAAGCGGCAAAGCTGAACAAAATTCCGGAGGAAAACATTCAGCTGTCAATGCTATATGCATATTGTGATGAGACAGCAACTGAGCACCTACAATTAAAGACAATCAGTGGGGTAAAACAGGACGACTCGCATAAGAAAGTAGAACTGTTATTAGCAGAATTTCCTGATGTGTTTGCAGAACCGCAGAGTTTACCACCAGTCAGGCCCAATCATGATCACCAAATTCCACTATTAGAAGGTTCAAATCCTGTGAACTTGAGACCTTATCGATCTGCTCTTTACCAGAAAAACGAGATTGACAAGATGGTACAGGAGCTCTTAGATAGCGGTACAATTCAAGCAAGTTCTAGTGCATTTGCTGCACCAATGGTTTTAGTCAAGAAAAAGGACGGCACTTGGAGACTTTGTGTGGACTACAAGGGTTTAAATGCGTTAACAGTTAAGAACAGATTTCCAATTCCTTTAATAGATGATCTTATGGACGAGTTGGGAGGTTCCACAGTGTATTCAAAGATCGATCTCCGAGCAGGTTATCATCAAGTGCGGATGTCTTCGAACGATATTCACAAAGCTGCTTTTAAAACTCATAATGGCCATTACGAGTACCTTGTTTTGCCGTTTGGCTTAACAAATGCTCCAGCCACCTTTCAGGGTCTTATGAATGCAGTGTTCAGGGAGTTTCTTTGAAAGTTTGTGCTGATCTTCTTTGATGATATACTGATTTATAGTACCTTCTTAGATTTGCATTTGTAGCATCTCAGAAGTGTGTTGGATGTAATGAGGCAGAATAAGCTCTTTGCTAAGCGCAGTAAGTGCTCCTTTGCCACGCTTAAGGTTGAATATCTTGGACATTATATCCAAGCAGAGGGCATTTCCACTGACCCGAGCAAGATTAAAGCCATCACTGACTGGCTAATTCCAACAAATTTGAAGCAGTTAAGAGGGTTTTTGGGGTTAGCAGGATATTACCGAAGGTTTGTTAAACATTTTGGTACCATAGCACGACCACTCAGAGCTCTAACAAAGAAGGATAGTTTTCTCTGAAATGAGGAGGCTCAAGGAGCTTTTGATGCGTTGAAGATAGAACTCTGCCAATCTCCAGTGTTAGCGCTGCCTTTGTTTGACCAACAATTTATTGTTGAAACAGATGCTTGTAGTACAGGCATTGGCGCAGTACTGATGCAGAATGGACATCTAGTGGCATACATTAGTCGTCATCTCAAAGGCAAGCAACTCACATTATCCATTTATGAGAAGGAGCTGTTAGCAGTGGTATTTGCAGTTCAAAAGTGGCGTCATTACCTCTTCAATAATCACTTCATTATCAAAACTGACCAGAGAAGCCTCAAATACTTACTGGAGCAGAGACTTAACACACCTATTCAACAACAATGGCTCCCTAAGTTGCTCGAGTTTAGTTACGAAATTCAGTACAGAGAAGGGAAACACAACGTCGCTGCTGATGCTCTTTCTCGTGTAGGGAATTCAGAGATTCTACACATGGCTTTAACTTTTGTTGACTGTGATTTACTCCAACGCATAAAAGCAGCTTATGTTCATGATGAAGGGTTGCAGCGTTTAATACAGGAACTGGAACTTAAACCACAATCTCACCCGTTGTTTTCATGGTCTGATGGTGTACTGCGCAGGAGAAGTAAAATTGTGGTTCCTAATGAATCAACTATTAAAACTATAATACTTGAATGGTTGCATGGTTCAACATTAGGTGGTCACTCAGGCCAAGACGTTACTCAACAACGTATTAAAGGCATTTTTTATTGGAAAGGAATGACTAAGGTAATTCAAGCTTATGTTCGTAGCTGCGAGGTTTGTCAAAGATGTAAATCTGATAATGCAGCTTATCCTGGTCTCCTTCAACCCCTGCCTATTCCAGAGACATTGTGGACGGATATATTTATGGATTTCATAGACGGTCTACCACTTTCCTTTGGGAAATCCGTCATTTTTGTCATTGTTGACAGACTGAGCAAAGCAGCCCATTTTGTCGCTTTAGCAAACCCTTATACTGCATTCACTGTGGCTCAAGCGTTCTTAGACAACGTTTTCAAGCTTCACGGGTTACCTTCTTCGATTGTTATTGATCGTGATGCAGTATTTTTTAGCGATTTTTGGAAGGAGTTGTTTTCATTGCAAGGTGTCTCTTTACAATATTCTTCACCGTATCATCCACAGAGCGATGGCCAGACCGAGGTAGTTAATCGTTGCTTGGAATCATATTTGCGTTGTATGAGCAGTGATAAACCTACAGAATAGAGTAAATGGTTGGCGCTTGCAGAATACTGGTACAACACCAACTTTCATACCTCCACAAGGATCACTCCTTATGAGGCTGTTTTTGGTCAACCACCTCCCGTCCATTTAACTTATTTACACGGGGAATCTCGAGTGGCGGTGGTGGCTAAAAGTTTAGAGGAACGGGAAATCATGCTCCTCTTACTTAAGTTTCATCTCTGGCGTTCTCAACATTGAATGCAATAGTTAGCCAACCAACATCGTACTGATCGAGAATTGGAAGTCGGTGATATCGTGTTCGTTAAGCTTCAGCCTTATCGACAACATTCGTTGGTGCTTCGGCAAAATCAGAAACTATCTCCTAAGTACTTTGGTCCATATAAAGTCATGGAAAAAATAGGGAAGGTTGCTTATCGTTTAGAGCTACCAAGCACATCTCTTATTCATTCTGTTTTTCACATCTCTTAGTTGAAGCTCCGTGTTGGTTCAGCAGTAGTTGCTACTAATCTGCCTCATCACCTCTCTGATGTGTTACTCAAGGAACCTGAACGAATCTTGGCTCGTTCAATGGTCAAGAGACAAGGTCGTGCTGCCACTAAAGTCTTGGTTAAATGGAAGCACAAACCTGACGAAGAAGCTACCTGGGAGTTCTTCTATGATCTCCAACAACAATTTCCTGAATTTGTCGGTTAAAACTTGTGGTCAAGTTTTGATTAGTCAGGGAGATTTGATACACATTATCATTGTAGTGGATATGAGCCACGTGTAAGGCCAAGATGTTGTAACGAATTAGGCAGAATAGCCTTAAAACAGAATGTAACAACTTTAAAAAAAAAGGAAATATACAAAAAAGTTTTAGAAATGTCAACGTCTTCTTCCTTCATATTCTCACTGTGACTTGTGCGCTGAATATCAAATTCGTTCGTCGGGAAGGAGTTACATTCGGTAAGAGAAGCTGTTGTTTCTTGGAACATTAGCTTATACTCTATCCAATTACGATTCTGATTTAGTTTGTAACATCGACGAATAATCCGAGCGTTCAATGATCTCAGAAGCTGCCGGAGATGTAACCGGACTCCATAGATAGGTTCCCGATAAATTATCGGGGAGATTGAGTCTTTCACGAAACGACGACGTTTGGAATTCGAAGTCAACGTATTGGTCATTAACGGAGTCAACTTTAACGGATTCATAATCTGTGATATTGTAGCTTTGGATTTCGCGGGAAACTTTAACGGCGGCGGTGGCGAATTCACCGGAAGCGTAGTGACTGAAACTTGGACTATACGACACCTTTGAGGAGAAGTCTTGCATCTTCTCAAGTGATTTCTTTACTAATTATGTCTTTTACAAATTGTGTCTCTATATTTGTTATGCTTTGTCCGTGTGTTTATATATAAGAGTAGATTAGTTAAGTGGTCGCTTTCTCGTGGTCTTTGTTTTATAATATGCGATTTAAGAAGGAACATTCGTAATTATATTGGCCGTCGAAACTAAGCATTATTAAATAATGAAACAATTGCTCAAATAAAGCAAAACTAAGCAAAACTATGATTTAATTAACAAAACAATTTTTGTTCTAAAAAAAAAAGTAAAGGGTTTAATTACGATTATACCTTTGAAACAAAACGTAACTTTTTTTCTTCTGCTTTCTTCTTTTCTAGTTAATTTCACAAAAAATAGAAAGCTAATCGTCGTTAACTTCTCTTTCTTTTCTTTGTCACAATACTCATCGTTTTCATCGTCTTACTCATTGTCTTCTTCGTTGTTTTCTTCTTACTCGTTGTATTTTTCTTCTTCTTATTCATCGTCTTCATTGTCGTGTTCTTTATCAAAGGTAAGTTTCTTCTTCTTCTGACGTTTGGTAGAGTTGAGTTCCGTGTAGTAGAGTTAGGTTGTAATGTGGTAGAGTTGGATTTCATGTAGTAGAGTTAGTCTGACGTTTGATAGAGTTAGGTTGTAGTGTGGTAGAGTTGGATTTCGTGTATGGTGAAGTGTAATAGAGTTAGTCTGACGTTTGGTAGAGTTGAGTTCCATGTAGTAGAGTTGGATTGCGGATTACAATGATTTTGTGGAGATATGTTGTAGTGTAGTAGAATTTATTTGCGTGTAATGGAGTTGGGTTTTTAATGTTTATCGTTTGTTTTCATCTTTAGATATGGCTGAGAAGAAGTACGCGGAGAAGCTTTTCAGACACGGTCTACCGGTGATGAAGAACCAAAGCATTAACCATTACTGCAATCTTAAAAACATCAGTAATATGATCAAGGGTATTGGTGAGGATGCATACGTAGGCATAAAGGAGAACTCTTGCCTAGGTGTTTTTCTGAAGATCGCATATCCAGTATTTGTTGATGCATCAACTACTAATTAAAAAGAAGTATGAGATGTGGGTGTTGTTTGGGTCTCGGCCTACGAGGTTTTCTCTACACAAGTTTGCGGAAATCAAGTAGATTAATTGCGATAACTTCAAGGATTCTTCTAATGTGGCAGATGCCCACAAAGAGCTTTGGAAAGAAATGGGTTTAGGGGTGGGTGAAAGATGTGGTGAGAGCCGTTAAAAAGAAAAAGCAGAAGGCAGAGAAGTCGAGTGCATTGTTTGATACTCTTAGAGGTTTGACCAAAGCCTTCGAAGGGATGAGACACGATCACAACGTGTTTGCTGGTCATTTATATCGTCTGGAGGAGACTAGGCTGGAAACCAGGGCAGACATGTCAATGCTTGCTGACTGTGTGTTTAGGCTGGAGCGTAACACCTTAGACAATACAACCATGCTTGAGAAGATTCTTAGGTTGGAGGAGACCAGGGTGCAACCACATGTTTATAGCCTGAAGAACAAAAATGCTGAGAATGGGGATGAGGGTGGAGGTCAGAAAACTCCACCACATCGAACTCCTGAACCTGTGAATCGCGAAGAAGACACAGAAGGCGATACAGAGAATGCCCCTAAATATGTGGATCTTAAATCGGTACGTAAAGGTCTATTTGAATGAAACGTACTCTGATTGATTTACCCTATGTATAAACATTGAATTGTTAACATTACATACATATTTGTACAAATATCATATAAACATAAAGTTGTGGGTTGTTAACTTTAGTAGAACTTATATATGGTTTGGTCGAGATATGTATAAGTCTACTAAAAAGTTCTTGTGATCAATACATCTCTATCAGACCATAAAAATGAACTCTACCACTATTAGCAACTCTACCAACTGTCAAGCTAACATAGTAGAGTTACTCTTCGCAGACACCTCTTTGGGAGTGCATAGCCTGGTGGACTCGGATTCGGAGAAAACACCAAGTACAGGTTCATGTGTTGTCCGTAATACAATTAAGCCTACAACAACACCAACAAATGTAGTTTCTCACCTCAATGACACGCAAATGTACCAAGTCAACACTAAACAGACTATCCCACCCAACCAAGTAAGCCTGTGTTTAATAAGTCTTATTGGTAGAGTTGATAGTTCTGTTTAATAGAGTTGACAATTTTTTCATATTCTTTTGTAGAATAAATGGGTTATCGAGAGTCAGGAGACATCCGACCCTCTCAGCCTGTTATCATGGGTTGTTAGGATTCTAGAGAGATAAGAACCATCGAAATAAGAACTTCTTGACAAGGTACCTTACGATAAAGAAAAACTGAAACCAAGAATGTCACAGCTTGGCCTCATAAACCTGGTGGATTCCCCTGAAAAGGGTAAACAAACACAGGGAGAGTTAGTCTGTATGGAAGACGTGTTACCGAAAGAAACTCGAGCACGAGTACTCGCTAAGAACCAGGTAGAGTACATCTACAGTATGATAAAGTTCATTTCAAATGTAGTAGAGTTCATTTTTTTCATATGGTAGAGTTCATTTACTGTATAGTAGAGTTCATTTACCTTATAGTGGAGTTCATTTTCAAGTATAGTAGAGTTCTTTTACCGTATAGTAGAGTTTATTTACAAGTATGGTAGAGATCATTTGACGTATAGGAGAGTTCATTTACTGTATAGTAGAGTTCATTTTATCTTATAATATAGTTGACTTACCGTTTAGTAGAGTTCATTTACCATTTTTTTTCTTCTTACAAGTATCCCCTTTCATAGGTTTTTCCATTGTCAAGAGGATTCATAAGAATGTGGTTCATTCTCCTCGTGTCTATGATTATTTTGGGCCAATTCCTAAAATAAAAATACTTCGGCTACGCGACTATATGTTGCATGAATTGTAAGTATTTATTTCCCTTTGACAAGGTGACTATGTGTTGTGTTGCATACAAATTCGTCAATTATTTACATATTTGTTAATTTATGTAGGGAGATTACGGTCGACGGGAGCTCGAGTCAAAATGCAGATTACTATCTCCGCTTGATCGCTTTACAACAGAAGTGGCTTATCCCTCAATATCGCTGGCTACACGATTGCATAAATTCAAGTACAGTAGAGTTCAATAATAAATGTATGGTAAAATTAAGTTTGTTGTAGTAAAGTTCATTTAGAGTACTAGTAGAGATAATAGAGTTATGTTACTCTTTTTGCTACAACATATGACGTCCGCGATGAATCTTTTTCGGCAACGATCGTTGCAAAATCCAAGCCCATACAGGAGTATTCGGATTGCTTTCCTCGACCCACTATTTTATGCTTTTTGTGTCACATGTACACAAGAGATTTCATGGGACATGAGGATACGTACCCGTGGCCCAATGGGTTTAAAGATATCTTCCAGGGCATAAAGCCTACATTATCTGCCACTCACAAGCAGTGGATGAGAGACGTGGACACGATCTACATCCCTCATAATATTAACAACAACCATGGAGATTAATCTGTTAAAAGGGATGGTTTGCATATACGATCCCGACCCAACTTGCAACATCGCTGCTACAATGATAGAGTCATGCAAGTAAGTTACTCAAATTCAGTATAGTAGAGTTCATATACCGTGTAGTAGAGTTCATATACATATATAGTGGAGGTGGTGGAGTTCATCTTCTGTGTATTAGAGTTCATATAGTTCATATACATGTGTAGTAGTTCATTTACCATGTGGTGTAGTTCATTTTCCGTGTAGTAAAGTTCATATACATGTGTAGTACAGTTCATTCACATGGTTCTTCTTTTTTAAAGTCCATATGTTGTGATGGTTCTGAAGATAATCAAGTGTTTCTCAGCTGAGGAGATGCGTCCACACATTAGTGCGGCTCAATATAAGATTTTGCGTGTTCTTAATGGCGTACCACGTAATAAACAGTCAGACGACTATGGCGTGTACGCTCTCAAGATGATCGAGTGTTTGGCCATCAGATGCAACTTCAAAGGTCTTATTGACAAGTACATCGGCTTCTCTCTGCTGAAGTACGCCATTGAATTCATAGAGGAACTTTCGATAGAAGAGGCAATTGCTTACAGTGATCCAAAACCGCATAATTGTGTGATAAGAACGCCCTCATGATAACATTGATTTTTCACTCAAACACAGATCAAATAAATCCTAATGCACTATCATGGTCATTGTAGTACTTTAGGTGTCAATCCAAATGAGTGTGTAACTAGCAATCAAGATATGATAGATTACTCTAATTCAAGCCAATTAATAGTGGTTTAATTATCTAAAAACCTAAATTGCAATGTATAAATAAAACAACGACAAAAATAAAATAGCGGTAAACGACTAACAGCAGAAAACAAGCAACAGCAGAAAACAAACAACAGCGGAAAACAGGCAACAGCGGAAAACAAGCAACAACGGAAAATAGGCAAGAGCGGAAAACAAGCAACAACGGAAAATAAGCAACATCGGAAAACAGACAACAGTGGAAAACATGCAACAGCTGAAAACAGAGAATAACGGTAGGCAAAGAGGGTTCGTGAGGAGATGGAAATAATTGATCAATGGATCACCTAGGTCACTATATTGCTTAACAAAACTCAACAGAGAAGATCCCTAGGCATTAACTTCGTAAACTATTGAATCCACTCTCGTGGCAGACAGACTCAGAGAAACTATCAACATACACTATCATCACAGGCGTTTAACAACCTATCTGGCATAATACATTAACCTAATCTAGCCGATAAACAACTTAGACAATCAATCCCTTGAGCTAAGTATTTTATCAAACACCTGTTGGGTGTTAAAACGTCTAAGAACAAATTTCAATTGATCAGAGAGAAACAAGCATTAATAGCACCAAAACATAAGAGACCAAAGCAATTATAACCTTAAGCAACCTAGAAGACCTAAAATTTGCACTAATCTACATCCACCTCCTCTGAAACCCTAGGTAATTACTCAGACATTAATGGTGAACCAAGCATAACAATCATCTGCAATGAAGACATAATCATAAAGCTTATAAATAATGGTAGATAAAGACAACTGTAATCGTGGTTCGACGGTCAAGGTGTTACAAGGAGAATCACTGCTCCCCAAGGTTTACAACCCAAAATAATAGCAAAAACTTTGATAACCGTTTTTTCCCCTTTGAAGAGTCTATATACTCCTCTTCATAAAACCTAAAAACGGCCCAAAATAAACACAAGGAAAAGTCCATCAAGAGGTCAGTGGTCTCGGCCCATATGTGAAGCGGCCCAAATCAAGCGCTTGTTACAATTGGTGGCTTCATCTCCAACCGAGATAATGTGGATCATGGCCGAGGTTATCACGGTCGAGGTGACCACAGCCGAGGTGATCACGGCTGAGGTTGTCACGGTTGCCTCCTTCGTGCTCCATCAGTGCATCATCCAAGTGCCATTATTCCTCACGTCGAGATACGTCTTTGAAGTTCCTAAAAATTCCTAAAAACAACTCCAAAATGCAAAATGTATGTGATGCGAATGCGGAAGCTTCTAACTGTGAGAAATGGGTGAGAATATATGTTAATGGTATGAACAAGTGATGAAAATGTGTGGAATGTAATGAGAAAAACTCAATAAAATGGTTAAACTACACACATATCACCTCATCACAACATCCAAAGACCTATTGCTGTATTGGTAGATTTGTATAGTCTATGTATAGTCTTAGAGTAGTAGCTTTGCAGATTTTTATAGTCTTAGTTTGTATAGTCTTAGAGTACTATATTTGTATAGTCGTACATGTTTTCGAAAACATGGTTTTGCAAAAAAGCGATCTTTTATACTCTTGAAGGACCAATATTACTTAGTTTTGGTCCTTCTATAATATTTATATGAATATATAGGTTATTGACAACAAATTAACTCTACCATTCGAAGACCATACGTGATCTAATTCTACCATTCGAAAGACCATACCTCATCTAACTCTACCACAGAAGAACTAACTCTACCACATAAAGACCATAGGAGATCTAACTATACCACATAAGAATTAACTCTACCATTCGAATGACCATAGGTGATCTAACTCTACCATTCGAAAGATCATATGTGATCTAACTCTACCACAGAAAAATTAACTCTGCCACAACAATATTAACTCTACTCAATAAGTACTAAGTCTTCTACAAGAGTTAACTCTACTATTCAAGAATGAATGCTTTCACGACATGTACGACATTGTGACCTAATTGCTTACATTTAGAAAACGCTGAAAATTTTCTTGGACGTTTAGTAGGTTGTGAATACTCGAACTAGCTCTTTATCCTCAATTTCTTTGGCCTCCCTGGTTGTTGACGCACGTGTGGCAAATCACACACCTTATAGTTCACATCCAATAGAACGGGAATTGCAGCATCTCTAGGTTAGATACTACCAGAGTATGCGTTGTACAGGAAGGTCATGTGATAATATGGATGCGTAAGTTTGATTGTTGGGTTTCTCCAAGCCTCTACAACGACAATGGCATACACACAAGAAATTTTTTTGACGTTGTACCGCTTGCAGAAACACGTTTTCTCAGTCAAATTAACTAAATGAGAAGATTCCAATCGTAACACCAGCTTGGTGTTCGTCTATGTCCTGCACATTGTACTGTCGAGCTTCATCAACCCTTGTCTGTCATTTAACAAATAAGATGTTAACTCTACTACGAAGGAACTAACTCTAGTAAAGGTAGTGTTAACTCCACTACGAAGGAATTAACTCTACTACGAATGGAACTAACTCTACTAAAGGCAGTGTTAAATCTATTACGAATGAATAAACGGGAGTACTAACTCTACTACACGAGTGTTAACTATACCTTTAGGAGCTTTTCAACATATGTTGTTAGAACAGTAGACGTGAGAGTGGCCTTCGTATATCTCTTTGCGAACCAATGTGTTAACATCGCCCTAATTGCATCTACAAGCTGCATAATTGGGAAATTTCTTGCCTCTGATAACGCATGGTTGATTGCTTCTGTATTGCTCGACGTTGTGAAATTATATTTTTTTCCGGGAATGTAAACTCGACTCCACACCCGCACGTCAGCTTTTATCAAGTACACATGAAGTTTTGGATCTAAAGCCTGAATCTGAGCAAGTATAGCGTTGAAGTCATCAACCCTAAAAGCAGTGGCAGCTTTCTTGAACAACTTAAAGGGCTCGCCCACTCTAAATTTCGACAAAATGTTCTTACGTAGGAGGTAGGTGCAAATACCCCGAGAAGAAAGTGTGTAAACATTCTTTATGACTTTAGCAATGGATTTGTGCCTATCTGATATGATGTCAAGTTCTTTGTCATCAAGGATCACACGGTTGAGCTGTCTAAAAAACCATTTCCAAGATTTGTCATTCTCGGTATTAACCACACCGAAAGCCATAGAAAATATGTTGAAGTTACCGTCATGCATGGTAGCAGTTAGTAAAGTACCTTTATACTTCCCTTGCAAAAATGTACCATCAACAACAACACCCTTCATCATGTACGAAAAACCCCTAATACTTGCAATAGAAACTTAAACTTGCATTGCCCGTCTACTTCGAGCTTTATTAGGGTTCCGGGATTCGCTCTTCTAATAGCAAACAAGTCTGACGAAAGTTCTTGGAAAATACTTTCATAACTACATGTAACTAGGGCTCATGTTTGGCTTAGAATACGGTGTGCTTTCCAGTACTTCATCTCCATACATTGTAGTTATAACGACGTCAACTCTACTACGAACGAATATTAACTCTACTACGAAAAAATTTAACTCTACTACAAGGCGTTTAACTCTACTAATTCCACATTAACTCTACCACGCTAAAATTAACTCCACCATACCAAACCAGAGTATAACTCTACTTCTTCCACATTAACTCAACTACATATTTTTAACTCCACTATACCGACATTTAACTCTACTACAAGGAAAATTAACTCCACTAAGGCGTAAAATTAACTTTGTACATTTAGACTGAATCACTTGTTCATTGAATCAGCAACGTGTCGAGGAAGAACATATGGCCCAATTCCACCTAAGAATTCCATGTATAACCTTCCTAAGACTTCCGTAGACGCTTGTCGTGCACGACCTGATTTCTCTGTAACAGAACAACTATGTTCTCCCTATACTTTCAGACAAAGAAACAACCATCATCGTCGACGAGTGAAGCTCGCACTCTCCACTGACACTTTGGAACCCAACATTTCACATCCAACACTGTCTTCGATGAAGCAACAACATCGAAGTCAAAACTCTATAAGATAGAAAGAATCTTTAGCCTCGTCATGAGTTCTTTTTTTGATGAGTATCGTCATGAGTTCTTTTTCTTCTCTTCTTCCTTTGATTTTCCACGAACACTTATATAATCTTCATCATCCAAGCTTGCGCCATCCATATCATCGCAACAGCCGAATCTGAATTCCACATCTTCGTCCTCAGCATGTTCAGTTTCGTGTTTCACATTTTTTTATATACGCTCATTCTTTGGTCCAACTTTACTAAACACCGGATCAACTCTACTAAAAAGGTTATCTCTACTAGACGAAGGATCAACTTTTCTACACCAAGGGTCAACTCTATTATACGAGGCATCATTGTTCTCTCACTTACAATGGAATTTCTCGTCATCGTTACTTTTACCGTTACTATAGTGACCTTTTTGAGGGAAACTTGATGAAACACGAGATTTAGTGGAAATTTTGATACATAGACGCATTGCTTCTTTACGAAATTGTTGCACATACACTTGCAATTGTTTTTCGTTACTTACAATTATAGGGGGAGTATCTTGTGGTAGTGAATGAATAACTACATTTGGCATGTAGCTTAATTTTACCTCATGACATTGTTCATCCAAACCAAAATCCGCATAAACCATCTGCAGAAATTCATCGAGCCTTAAATCTTCGCCAATGCCTATGATCCAACACCCGTAGGATTGGTCCACCGAAAAAATCCATCGACTTTCTTTAAAACTCCAAATCCCACAAACCGAAATGATATAATCCATAGATCCAAACAGAAAAAGCAATGGAGCTTGGAAGAAGCAGTACAATGAAGGACCTTGGAAGAAGCAAAGGAACTTCAAGAAAGCTACAATTGCGTCACTCATGGAGGAATTAGTTAGGTGTGCGACATATGAGCTAATAACTAAGGGGTAAATTCGTAATTCAAACTCTACTACAAACTTAGGCTAGGTTTTCAAAATCATCTCTACTACAAAGGTCAGTAGCTTTACTAAACACACTTTAACTATATCACTAGTAAAGCTTCTTAACTCTATCATGCATGGATTTTTATCACAACTCAATTATACTACACACACTTAAACTCTACTCCGCAAGTGTAATAGAGTTGATTAAAGCGCAAAAATCAACTCTACTACATTGGAATTCTAACTCTACTATACACAACTTTTAATTCATGGCAACTCTACTAAACATAATTTACCTATACTACATTGCACTCCGTTAGTGTGGTAGAGTTGATTAAAGCGCAAAAATCAAGTCTACAACGCTGGAATTTTAACTCTACTATATACGATTTTTCATTCATGTCAATTTTACTAAGCATATTTTAACTCTACTACGCTGGAATTCTAACTCTACTATACATGATTTTTAATTCATGTCAACTCTACTTAGCACACTGTAACTCTACTACGTTGCACAATGTTAGTGTAGTTGAGTTGATCGCTTACGTGGCAGATTTCATTAATGACATTTTTGTAAATACGTTTTTTACTCATTAAGAAATAGACAAAATGGTATATATAAAATTAAAAAAAAACTATTGTAATAATTTCCAAAATTTGCTTTACTTAAATAATTATTTAACATTCAATTTCACCTTAATCTACCAAATCACCCGTAAATAATTAAGATGGGCAAAAGGTAAAGCATAATGATTAAAATAACTAATTGCACCACATGGTAATATAATTGCCACATGCTGATATACATTTCTGTTGGATTTATATACTAGCACTAGTATTTAAAGAATGATCCTAAAGATCGTCGTATCTTTTAGTTATCAATTAACTGATTAAGTATTCCAATAAAGAGTGTTCTCCATGACACATTTCTCGATTACATTTGGTCTGAATATCTATGACTTGGCAGTTTAAACCATATAATCATGCACTTTTTTTTTTATATATAGTTTCGTATTTGAATATTATAAATCTAAAGTTGATTAACGATCTATTTCTCTCACAAAACTTTATATAACACTAAATCTACATGAATTTTAGATTTACGGTCAATTCCACTCAAAATAGAACTTTTTTTCAGAACATTTAAAATATATTTTAAAATACTTTTCTGCTATTGTGGCTGCAATTGGTAATTGGTGAATAATTTTATAAAATGGAATATTATCAAGTGATTAAACAGTCCACTTCTAAATTATGGTTGGCCAATCAGACTAATGATATTCTCGCTATATAGAGTACGTGGGTCTCAAAGAAGATAAACTCAAGCCCAAATAAGCCCAAATTCAGTGCCGGGCTTTTGTAGAGTTAGTTCTGATTAGCAGTTCTCTATTACTAAACATGTGTTATGGACACAACAAAATTAATACTTATCACAGACATCGAGCCAGTAATTAGACAAAGTTGCGTTATAAATCGTTTAAAGACAAGCACAGCTCATGCCTTTGACTTTTGTAATCAACCACAAAAAAAAAAGAAGAAAATCTATGTCACTGCGGTGAGTGAAGACGCAAACGCAGATCGCGACTATTGTTGTGATTAAGGAAAAAAGAAGATTGTTGTGTTGTGTTGTGTTGTGTGTGTGCGGGTGTCACTGACAGATCGACAGTTGGACGGTGAAAACTTTCTTTGACCTAAAGAGCATCTCACTTGTTGACGTGGCCACTTTTTAACACCCAACGCACGTGAATTTTTTATTTTCTTGCAGAATCGCACGTGCATGGCTCAAGCAAACAAAAAGAAGAAAAAAAAAGCAGCAAAACCAAGAGTAAAAAATGCATCAATGTGTGGGTGGTTCTCATTATATAAAAAGGCGTCAACGATGGTTCTCATTATTTGAGAACCTCCCACACATTCTATAATTATATAACTTATATCCTAAACTTTAGTCTACGTAAAGTTTCAAGTAACTAAGATCTTCTTTAGACATTCAAAATATTCCAATTAATTTCGTTGACATTATCTCTACTTATAAAATCATCCAAGTGGCTCATAATTTTTCAGTTTTTTCCTACAAAGAAGGTGATTCATAATCGAAACAATGTGTAAATATTCAAGGTAAACATAATGGGACCACGCATTTAAATAAAAGGTAATATTAAACGAATTTGTGAAGTAATATAGTGAGTGTTTGTAAATATAGGGTGGTTTATGTAGTTGGATTCTCAAAAAATATGTTAATTAAAGGAATGCATAGGAGTCCACATGAGGGGACGAGTTCCCATAATTTGATTCTCTCTGTCTTCGGGACTCATCAAACCCAAAGTTCTCTTATTTCCTTTAAACCCGTTTCAAACTCTAATTTATTATTGCTTCTAATTTGTACACTATTGGTTTATTTAAACCGATCTTAACCGGATCAGTGTATACATGTCTGTTCATATTGTAGCAGTGTAATATAAATGGTTGAGGGGAGCTTTTGTTGTTGCTAAAATGGATTAAAATATTCATGTGAGACCTAACGCGTAAGAGTCTGTGTATATTAATGAGAGAGAGAGAGAGATGGTTTTACAAAACAAGCATATAAAATTAAAATTCAGAGAAGCTTTAGTTTTTAATGGAAAATATAATATAATGAGTGTTTATAGATCAGATCACATCTTGCTTCTTCTTCTTCTTCCTTTATTTCTTTTCTAATTGTTCTGGTTTATCTTCCTTCTTCGACTTCTCTATCTCTTCTCAACCGCATTATATCAAGTAGTAAAAACAGAAGATGTTTAGACCACAATAACAAATCTGGGTATATATTTGGTGTTATTAATGTCTTCATGTAGAGAAGGGATTCAAACAGGATCTGTGCCTTTTGAGTACCTAGCTCATCTACTGATAAGAACCAATTAGGTATGAACCCATTTCATCATTAATCTAGCTCCCATTGATGTCTCCATTGCTGTTCTCTCGATTAATTATTATTATTTTATTTTTCTCAAACTTATTATGCTCATTGATTGAAATCTCATATCAAGACATTTTAATTTATAAGTAAAGGGCTAAATTAAAAATATTGTGAATTGGCGAAAATAAGCATTTTTTTAGCAAAGCTTGGATATCTCATCCACTTAGCAGTTTTACAAAGATACATTTTAATTTATCCTGTTCTTTTTGTTATGAATCAAGAAAAACAAATTTTATAATGATTTGAGATAGAGTGCTAGTTGTAGTTGTGTACATAGTAATAATAAATTAAACAAATACAATTCTTCAATCTATTCATAATCAGCGGTATCTTACCCCAAATCAAAATGTGTGTTTTTCTTTTCTTTGAGTAGACTTCATTATATAGTGTTTTTTCATCAATTTTTCCTTTGACAAAACAAAATGATGGAAGGAAATTATAATATATATGGAAACTGTATACGGTTTGTTTATAAATATATGTCAGTCTTATTTGTTCTACAACGGCAATCAAATTTAAAGTATTGACTTTTACCTTATACAAGTGAAAAAAAGGAAAGATCGTACTTGTACCTTTATCTTTTTCTATTTTTTTTGTAACAAATTGAAAGACAGAATATTTTTCCTTGATAAATGATGTCTCATGAATCATTACTATAAATCTTGTCGTTTAAAAATCTCGGGATATCCTACTAAATTATAATTAATTTTTATTGACCTTTTTTTGTCACCTTAATAATATCATTATTATTATTTTATCATAAAAATGATTATTATTACAATGATTTAATTGTAAGCTTTAGAATGGGCCACGTAATTGGGCCATGCTAGGACGCAACCCATGTGAAACATAATCCACGTGATCTCTTAATATTAGGTTTATATTAAGAGTAAGACCAGTCTTTTATACTGATATTTAAAAAAGCTATTGTACCATAAGATTCTTACCACAAAGAGCCAAAAAAATATATATAGTTCCTCGATTTAAACTGTTTTCTATATCCACTAAAAAAGTAATTTTCCCTACCCAACAAAAAAGCTTCAGTTCAGAATAATGTCCCACGCGCTCATTCATACATCACCTAGCCAGACCAGTCAATAATCGGACCACAAAACATTTGAGTGGGATTCTTTTACGATCATCTTTCATACAATAAAATAGTAATTAATATTCTTTTACTATAAAAGTTATTCAAAAACCTAAGAACTTCTACCTATAATCTCATATATAAAAAACTCTCTTAAACATTTTTAGAAACTTTTTAAAGAAAATATTACTATTTTTGATTTGAGATTTTTTTAAAAAGTATTATTGCAGATGGTCTTAGAGCAACATTATTGGAGAATTCTTATTAAAATTTTAAATATTATTAAATAATTATATATGAAAAATGTGAGTTAAGACATGTATTTTAATAATAAAATAAGTTAAGAAACTCATTAAAAAGTTTTTAAAATAAAGAGTTTTTTAAATAAGAAACTTTCATAAGATTTTTTAAATTTTTTTAAAATTTTTAATAATAAAATAAATTAAAAAACTCCTTAAAAACCTTGATAATGGTGGTCTTAGTTACTGGTCCAGAAAAGGGAGTGGTTAAAATGCGCCAAGTAGGAAGAGTGAGTTAGAGCAGGATTATCATGGGTATGTAAATGAATTTTTTAGATTAAAATATTATTAAAATTAGAAACTCAGCTTAGAAAAAGGAATATAGTTTCTTAAACAAGAAACTAGCTCTACTTCTTAGAGACTATGACTCACTTTTCTTTTTAGTATAATGATTATTAAATGTTGAGAGACTCTAATTTAGAGTTCCTCAATAATGTTGGTCTTAAGTTTAAGTTTGAATGCACCTGAAACTGTCTGGTCGATAAGTTAAAAGTGCATAGCAAAAATCTAAGTTCCTGTTACCTATTACTATTTTTTCTGTACATCTTAATATAAATACATTCATATATGAATAATGGTATATATATGTAATCTATAAAGGAATAATATTGTATACATAATCCAACTTAGTAAGCTTCATATTTTTCTCTTTTTTTGGTAGGTTTATAATTTAAAATGGAGAATGATGATCAGAACCAAAAGCCACATCGAGCTTCACGTAAAGACTGTGGGTGCCACCGGAGTCAAGGAGGCGATGAAGAGACAAGAGTCAAATGCTCCGGGAAAAGGTGCCGGTCATTGGCAGCGGCGGCGATCGCCGATTGTGTCGCTCTCTGTTGTTGTCCTTGCGCCGTCGTGAATCTAATCACTCTCGCCTTTATTAAAGTCCCGTGGATGATTGGGCGGAAATGTGTCGGACGTGGTGGTCGGAGTAAGAAGCGGAGGAAGAAACTCAACCGTGAGGATAGTTGGAAGTCGGAGATGGTGAGTGGTGGATGTTGTGGTGGTGGAGAGTTTTATGACCATAGGTTTGTGGTGGAGAGAGATGGGAGTTTAACAAAGGAGGAAGAGAAAACGGTGTCGTTTAATGGAGATGATGAGATGAGAATAAGTGCTAGAGTTGAAGCTGAGAGAGTTTGGTTGGAGTTGTATCAAATTGGTCATCTTGGTTTCGGTAGAGTCTCCTTCACGGGAATTCATCAGTGATTATATATAATATAGATACTTTTCTTATTTAGGCGTTATAATTTCCAAAAATAAATTATATATTAGCCAACAAATAACAATTAAATCAACAATAAAATCTGATCTATAAACAAAATCTCTAAATAGAGTAAGATGCAATTTGGATCTACCCCTTATATTTAATAAAATTAGGAACAAACCAACCGAATCACGTAAGCCAACCCGGTCTGTTGCCAATGAGTTGTGAGGAAGTCCACCGTCAAGTGCGGGATGTGAGGCCACGTCGACTGTGTATGTTGCTGCGAAGGTCAACCAAGTCGAGGAATGGCGCTGCGGAAGAAAGAAAAGTCACTGAGGATTTGCCTTCGCGGATACCAATTGCTTGGATGGATCCGTTTGAAAGCCTCGAGATGACTATTTCTTGACATTTGAAATTCTGAAGAGCACCAAATAAAATTACGCAATTATCAAACTATAAGCTAATGTAACTAACAAAATAAATGTAATCAAAAGTCATTTAGAAAGAGAGACGTTGTAGGACAAATTCATTTGGGCCCTTATTGTTGGGCTTTCACACCATTTGAGCCTACTGGGAAAAATATGCGCATGTTAGTATATTGATAATGTACTCCTGTAGACGTTGTAGGCGCATAGTACTCTGTTCGCGATCTGACCAAGTTCGTCTTTATCATCAGAGAATTCGAAAAAGTGAAGACTTTTGTGATCGTGACCAAAAAAGAGAGGAATTTTGTGAATCTTCTGAGAATGGAGAGCAAGCCGACGCGAGTGATGGTGGCTGTGAATGCTTCGACGATGAAAGACTATCCCAACCCTTCGATTAGCAGCAAACGAGCTTTTGAATGGACTCTGGAGAAGATCGTCCGTTCAAACATATCTGATTTCAAAATTCTCTTGCTCCATGTACAAGTAGACGACGCAGACGGTTCTTATCTCCCTTCATTTTTCTCCAATTAACCTTGAATTTTGTGTGTGGTAAATCATGATAGTAAATTTGAACAATCTTAAGAATTCTTGTTTATAAGTCTTATGTCTTTAATTGGCCTACTCTTTGTATTGATCGTTGGGATATACGCTTATGCTAGAGGAGAACAATTTGACTTTTGTTTGAGTTTATTTCTTGGGGCGTATTTAAATTTGTTTTGTTTGGGAAATGGAA
Organism: Lepidium sativum; assembly: GCA_023374145.1. Taxonomy (NCBI): domain Eukaryota; kingdom Viridiplantae; phylum Streptophyta; class Magnoliopsida; order Brassicales; family Brassicaceae; genus Lepidium; species Lepidium sativum. Next base: position 8,407 of record JAKUCM010001422.1, on the reverse strand, counting down.
AGCAGGTAATGATGACGTAGACAGCATCTTTGCTTCTTCCTCTGATGATATTGGAGATAAGAGGGAATCTAAGAACGCAAAAGCTCTTCACCTTCTAGAGTTTTTCGTTAAGAAATGTCAAGAGATTGGGGTACTACAACACTCTTCTTAGCTCATGATGCTATCTTCCTCTGTTTATTAACTTCTTCCTCTTTAGCATCTAATCATAACACAATAGTGATGTCCATAATCAAATGTTTTTTTGTGGTGTAGGTTGGTTGCGAGGCGTGGGTTAAGAAAGGTGATCCCAAGGATGTGATATGCCAAGAAGTGAAGAGAGTCCAACCAGATTTTCTGGTTGTGGGAAGTCGTGGTCTTGGCCGATTTCAAAAGTGCGTTACTACTACTAGTGAATTGTTGTTTGAAACATGATGTGTTTTGTTGTATAATAAGTCTTTGAGTCTGCTCTCATCTTCACTTTCTTGGTTGCACTGCAGGGTCTTTGTGGGGACAGTGGGTGCGTACTGTGTGAAACATGCGGAGTGTCCAGTCCTGACAATCAAACGCAATGAAGATGAAACTCCTAGTGATCGAGCTGATGACTAACAATAATCACCTTTCTTCCTAAAAGGTTACCTCGTCTTTGATCGATACAGAGAGTGCTTTTGTGTGTACAATATTTCAATTCCTACCCTTTATATATACTTGTATGTATGTAAGAATTTGTGCAGTGTGCTATGTTTTGGAAATGGTTTTTAAACTGTAACTAACTGCTATATGTTTTGTTATATTTACTTTTCATATTTGCCTAAAACTGAAGAATAAATTAACCCGAGTTTGATTTTAGAAAGTCGTATTTGCTCTACGTAAGAGTTTTGGAGGTTTCGGCTATGGATTTGCAATCTTTATGTTTTGATTTGACAAAGAAATAACCACCATAAATGGAATTCGAAAGTAAAAGAGAGTACGTATAATAATCGTTAACAAACATAAGAACCCTTAGGGGTTCTTTGATGTGGATGCTCTAAGTAAATTACACGGAGAAGGTAATATATGAAGAATTTAATGTAATACATGCACGTAATTGTTATATGCAAAAAGAGCATCAGTTCAGCGATCGAAAACACATAGAATTTATGTACCCACATACAAAAATAAGCTCTGTTCATATAAATATAGGACTCCATTCTTTATAGGACCATCTTTACATAATATCAAATATCATAAATTAATTACTTGGATTTACTTTAAGTAAGCTCATCATCATTCAACAACTATAAATAAAAAGACCTGTTTCCAAGCTTAGCATGAAGCTGAATGATCAAAAGCTGTTCTTCTGCGGTTATGTTCCCTCTCTGTACATCTGGTCGGAGATAGTTTAACCACCGTAGCCGATCACTTTTTCCGGTACGTTTTAGACCTTATTATATATAGATGGAAAACATAATCACATATTTGCATTCATAACATCAACAAAACATACCTAATAACATAACAGTGTTAAAAGTGCAGATATGTGTAGATACCAGAGGCTTTGGCAACAGAGTTCCAAAGACCTTCACCATGATTAAGGATGTAATTAAAGAGGATAAAGTCTTCTTCCATAGTCCAAGGTCCTTTCCTCACTGTTCCTTCTTTTTCTTACTTTTCCTCTTCCTCCTTGCTTCATCCTCTCCATCTTCTTCTTCTTCCTTTAATTTTGTTTATGTAATTAACAGAGAGAAATAGATGAGATTCTACGCGGGAATCTGATCAACAACTGTTTTCTTTTATAGGCAGAGTTTTACAGTGATGTAACATGTAATAAATCAAGGTAAAATATGATTACAAAACTTAATCATAAGTTGTCAAGAAAAAACAAAATAATCAATTAATAATTAAATGAAATCTTGGCGTGATTAGTTCACGACCATACAATATGTAAACAGTTAGAAGAAAGAAAGCAATAATACTAAACCAACGCAAAGCTTGACATACATAACACAGACGTTATGTTAATAACGACCACTTTGGTCAACACAAAGTTTTTTTTGGGTCATGCATTGTTTATATGATTTCGATTTTTAAGTTTTATAATAAAGAGAGCAAATATTAGGAAAGTTCTAATAGTGATTCCTTTTGGGAAATTAAATGTGAAGGTGTGGTTTAATACATATGACATATTTAGTTAGTGAGGTTTTTGTGGCAAAAATTTATAATGATGTTCAGCAGCTTACAATTCAACAAAATTATTATAAGAAAATAATACATATACTTTGCGTATTTAAACACAATAAAACTATACTGGAATTTAATTTTTAAATTACATAGTAGTCGATTATTCATAAGAAAAAATTAAAATATCATTATATATATATATATATACCTATGATGATTTTAAGATATTAGTTTATAGTTGTCGTTGATTATTATTGATTTATTCAATAAATATAAGGTTTGTGTTCTTATAAGAAATGATAAAGTTGACATTGATAAGGGAAAATATATTATGTGTGAACATGTAGGTAGCTTTGATTATATAGTTTAGGAGCATGATTTATTTAGTTAGAAAAGGAAAATTAATTCGCAGCCACACAAAATAAAGTCAATTTGAAAATTAATAAGCTGTCAACAATGATATTATCACCAAAATATACAAGACATACATACTTATTTTCCAAAAGTTTATTTTAAATCTAATGTTCTTTTATTTTAAAATAAATGATGCTTATAACTTCTGCACACAAATGACACAAATCATATTTTCGTCTCAATAAAAACATAACATATTATTATTAAACCAAGCACCAAAATATAAATAATACAAAGTCACAAATGACAATACAATATATTCATATAATATATATATTTTAAAATAATTTTAAAGGAAATGATGTCTTGTATACAAATTATTTCAAACAAAACGATCTCAAATTTATATAAAATGTCACAATCCTATTTTAGAAGTAACAAAAATAAGAACGTCGATCTAATTTTAATATGTTGATAGATCATAAGTAAAGTCAAATTGAAGAAAATAACTTGAATACCAAGGATACGTATTTTCGGTTTAGCTTTTTATTTAAACGAATAAAGAATTTCTTTAAATGAGCAATGATAAGTTGTAAAATTTCTTTAACATATACATTTCATGTATGGATGAGCAATGAAATATTTTGTACAAAAAAACACAACTGTCATGAAAAAACTACGAAGAGTATATATCTTCTACAAATAATTCGCAAAAAAAACAACAAAAACATAAAAGATAGTAGTTACTTTACTTTTGTATATCTTTTCTTACTGGCATACATAATTTTTATCTCGATTATATCTTTGAAAGCTCATAAAAAGATAATTGTACTTATTGTTTTTATAATATCTAACATAATTTTGATAATCAGAATCACCAGATATTAGTAGTACATTTTCAATAAAATACACTGCCGATAAGACGACAATACATCCGAATAATTTTTGACCAACTTTTTTTATCTGCCACATCTTTTACTCGTTCTTTTTCTTTACAAAAAAATCATGAACTTTTGGTTGATAAATTTAATCGATGTGTTACCCACAAATGATGTTACATTTTACATTACATGCTATCAAAATCCCAAATTGATATTAACAAATGTAATGTGTGGAATTTACACAATTATATCAACTTTGACGGGAGATTGTCGGACTTTTATTTACGCATGAAATGTTTTTTTGTATATCATGTATATAAGTCATGAAAATTGTGTACGAATAAACACCATTTAATAACCACACAATATTACTTCTAGCTATTATTACCACCATACACCACCCAACTCTCTCAATTTTGTTTCTTACTACTTTCGATTTGAAATAAATATTTTTTCTATCTTTTTTGTCATACCAAAAATTGGAAACAAGCGATGGGTTTTCATTAAATCATAATCACCGTAGTATAGATATACGACTAAAATCTTTGTTATTTTGGTCATATAGAAATTGAATGTAGTAGATTACCATACATCCTATGTAATTGAGAAACTTCCTAAAGAATATTAAAAAAAATATTTTACATATTATTATAAATTTGCATATGAAAAAAATAGTGCTGTATGATAGATTTGCAGATGATAAATATTCATGCAGGAAAAAAACTTGAATTTAATAGTGAATTAAATAGGGAAAAACTTTTATAATTTGTTATAATTATACTCGCATATATATATAATTTATATGTAGATTTTATAACATAATTACTTACATATAATAAAAAATAATTTATGATTTTCAATTTATTTATTTTGAAAAGAAATTTGTAATATTAAAGGTATTTTATGTATAGCTATGAAAAGAATATTACCAATACTAATGGTGATCTTAAAGATAAATAATTTATTTTCCTAATATGGTATTTGCTTTAAGTTACCTAATTGTTTGAAATATTGGGATCTTGGTTTTAAGATTTTGGCCATTGTTTTTTTTTATATTCGAGTGATCTGAAAATTTTCTTTCTTTTTAAGGTTGATGAGAAATAACAAACTGAACAAAATCTTTCTAAGTTCAATCAGATATTTTTCTAAAAATTGAACAATAAATTTAATTCTTCTTTATTTTACAATTATGGTATTTATTATAAATTTAAGAAACTATCTTAATAAATAGATGCAGATACGACACATTGACACTACGAGAAAATAGATTATTCATAAATACATATTCTTCAATGAAATTTATGTTTTACAAAAATTAATTTTTGTGTTGGAATTATATGGCTGAGTTCGTAAGTTGGAGACTGAATTAGATTTTTCATTCTGATAGACAACTGAACATTTGACTTTTACATATTGGTTTGACCATATTATCTCATATTTCTTCATATCTACCAAAGAGTCTTTCAATTTTTAAATCTTTGATTTTAGGTTCAGCTGCAGCTGAATCGTCTAAGTAAGTAAGGTTAAATTGAATAATAACAAAAATATGAGGTTCAAATGTGAGATAGGAATGATATTATAGGGGTTTACTTGTAAAATTATGGATATACTAAAACCTTTGTTCTCTCTCTTTCTCTCATTCTGTGATCAGGTGAAAGTGATAGGCTCCACACTCTCTCTTCATATTCAGGCGTTAAGCTTCTTCTTCTTCTTATTTGTCACAGTTTCTCTGAATGAAAAGCTTCTTTGTTATACATTCATGAACTGAGCTTCAGTCTCTTCTTTCTCAGGTGTTCACTTCTCAAATATCCTCCCATTGCCACAAAATCATCTCCTACTGATTTCTTCTAAACTCATTCGTCGACTATATACTTCTATGGTTTGTTTATAACTTTTTATTCTGTGTGTCAAATTTCATGTTACTGTGTCATGCATTCGAAATTCTGGATAGAGTGTTTTGTTCTTGCGATTCGTTTTCAGTGGTTTTACTTATAAAGCTGAATTATATATTTTCAACTGTTATTACTCCATGTGATTACATTAGATTGCTTTCAATGTTTTTTAAGGGTGAACATTCTGCAAGTGATGACAATGATATCGACTGGAATACTGATGATGAACTTGAGATCAATAACTTCAAATCGTCACCATCTTCTTCTCCTGTACATTCTATGTCTACAACTTCAAGTAGACCTGCTGCTGTAAGTGCTTGTTGCTCTGAATTCTAGCTACAGAACACAATTCTAACTTGTTTTACGCTAAAAACAAGAATAATATGAGTTTTTGTTTGTGTATATAACCTTAGCCAAACTCAGTTCATACAGGAATCTCGGATGAGACGTTTGCTAGGTTTATTGAGATGGGATTCTCAGATGAAATGATTGCTAAAGCCATTGAGGAAACTGTTGGTGAGGCTATTTCTTACTGTGCTTTCGATCTGAGATATGCATTTCTGAGTTCAACCAATCTATGACATGTTAATAATTTGCAGGAGAAACTCCAGAACCTATGATGATTCTTGAAACTCTCTTCAAGTATTCTGTGAGTATCGTACGTTATGTTACTTGGGATTTTTTATGTTCTCTTGTGGTCACAGTCTACTTGTGTAATGCTTCTATCAACTGCTATTACATGTTTTAAAAAAAATAACATTCTATGTTTCATTGTGAAGACAAGCACTGATGAAGCCAGTTCTTCTAAATCTAAGTTTATTGATCGCTTTACTGGGATGGGGTTTTCTGAGGAGTTGGTGATAAAAGCTATTCAAGAGTGTGGTAATGAAACATCTCTCTTGCTTTTTTTCCTTTTACGAACTGAGAACATTTAATGAGGTTTTCTTCTTAACTGTCTTTGATAATGTGCAGGAGACGAGAATGTAGACGAGCTAGCAAATACACTCATGAGCTATGCAGTAAGTAGACACTGTGATTATATTGTATCTTCACATATCAGAATTAAGTATTTCATTACTGTTTTTTAGGAGGCAGAGAAACTGCGTGAAACAGAAGATGATGCAGTCAACATTAACTACTTGTCAAACAGTAACAATGACGATAATGTTTACTCATTATCCTCAGATGGCGAGGTATATGATACTCTTCGTTTTTCCGTTGTTTCAGATCGTTGAGTTGGTTATGATCTTTTGTACATATATATGCTATTACTTTCAATGTCTTTCTCATAGTTTAACATGTTTAAGAGGTTGACTGTATAAATTATCTTCTTATCATCTAATTATGGAAAATGACAGGATGAATTGAACTCCTCCCATGAAGGTAGTATACTAAAAGCTTTGATCAATATGGACTATTCTAGAGAGGAGGCTTCTATAGCTATAGAGAGATGTGGTAACCTTTCGATTATTTATTTTAAGAGTTTTGTTTTACTTTTTTTATTTAAGTTCTGTAAGGTACATTGACATGGATTCTTCTCAAAGCCCAATTAGCGTCCTTGCAACATATGTATTCATGAGTCTTGTAAAACTTTTTTCAGGAGAAAATGCAAGTGTAGAAGATGTGGTAGACTTCATTTCTCTTTCTCAGATGGCACAGCAGTTAGATGAGGATTTTGCAGAACCTGATGAAAGAGAGGTAATCAGTTTATGTCTCTCGAAGAAACTAAGACACACATCAAGTTATGCTTGCTCTGTGTGGCTGAACCAAAAAGGAACTGAAAACTATGCAGTTTTTTCATTCTTGATAGTTATTATTTGTGCAGCCAATGATAAACAGTAAAAAGAGGCGAGCATACAATGGGCCGCCAAGAAGAGGGAGAAAGCCAATAATGGCCAATGATGACGAGCTCATCGGTCTGCCAAATCCAATGATTGGGTTTGGTGTACCTAATGAACCTGGACTGATGAAGCACAGACCAGCCCCAATTCCAGACGCTGCTCGTGGTCCCCCATATTTCTACTACGAAAATATTGCAATGGCACCAAAAGGTGTTTGGGCCAAAATCTCGAGCCATTTATATGACATAATGCCTGAATTTGTGGATTCCAGATATTTTTGTGCCGCAGCTAGGAAGAGGGGCTACATTCATAACCTCCCTATCCATAATAGGTATGAAATCCTGCCACCACCAAAATATACCATCCAAGAAGCCTTCCCCTTGATGAAGAAATGGTGGCCCCAGTGGGATAAAAGAACCAAGTTAAATTGTTTGGTGACTTCTATCGGTAGTGCCAAGTCCACAAACAGAATACGTGAGAAGCTTGAGGAACATGACGGAGAACCACCTCTAGATGTACAGAAAGCTGTCATGAACGAATGCAAAAGATACAATTTGGTTTGGGTTGGTAAGAACAAAGTAGCCCCTCTCGAACCAGATGAGATGGAGAAGCTTCTAGGTTTCCCAAAAGATCATACTCGAGGAGGTGGTACTTGTATAACTGATCGTTGCAAGTGTCTAGGCAACTCTTTTCAGGTATACAAAGTTGATTCTTTATAACTTATGAATTCAGTTAGGTTTATGTTTTGTTTTGGTTCTAAACTTGTTTATTTTGTCTAGGTTGATACGGTTGCATATCATTTGTCTGTCCTTAAGCCATTGTACCCAAATGGTATAAAGGTTCTGTCACTCTTCACGGGGATTGGCGGTGGAGAAGTAGCACTTCACCGTCTCCGGATTCCAATGAAAATAGTTGTGTCTGTTGAGATTTCAGAAGTGAACCAAAACATCTTGAGAAGCTTTTGGGAGCAGACGAATCAAAAGGGCACTCTAAAAGAGTTCAGAGATGTTCAAGAACTAGACAATAAAACGATTGAGGGACTTATGGAGGAGCATGGAGGATTTGATCTAATCATTGGAGGAAGCCCATGCAATAACCTAGCCGGACGTAATCGGGTTAGTAGGAACGGACTTGAAGGAGAACAGTCGTCACTGTTCTTTGACTATTGCCGGATCCTTGATACTGTTCGACGTAAAGCAGCACAGATGAGGAGATGATCTATGCCTTTGAAATGATTTGAAGTATTTTGCTGATTTTTTTAAGGGAATATGGGTAAAAAACCCTCAACTTTACAAAAACCACT
>JAKUCM010001421.1:0-70279 GCA_023374145.1 Lepidium sativum | reverse complement strand
GACTCTTTTAGCTATTTTTGTTATCTGCACCGTAATTCTAGATCATGAAATTGTTTTTACTCATGGTTTCGATGTATTCGTAGATGTGTTCTTTAAACTATCGCTGGCCGAACATTGGATTGGGACCAAAACAAAAGACAACTCTTGATGACCGTTAAAAATTATGTATACGATTGCACCTAATGTACTAAAAGGTGCTATCATACTATCAATGATGCACAAGATCCCATCACAATGCTGCAGTCAAGAGTGCTTGGGCGAGAGTAGTACTAGGATGGGTAACCTCACGGGAAGTTCTTCTGTTGTTCCTTTTTTTTTTTTTTTTTTCCTTCCATAAGAAAACACAACACTTTCCTAGAATCGTAACTATTATAATGTAGTGAACTACGCGTCTGTCAAAACAAATTATAAAGCCCCCTAGAGAGAACCAAATCCAGGAAATGTAATAATGTACCGAAATTTTGGTACCTATTTATGTTATTTTGTGATTGGGACCAAAAATTTCTAATATAAAGTTGTTTGTCCTTGTAATTTTGATATTTTCAGATATGCATTCCTAGACCGACTACTGGCCGAACTTTGTATTGAGACCCATAAAAATACAACTCTTTATAATCGTGGAAAAGGATATATGCACTTGTACCTCACATATGACTGGGTCCGATCATACCACCAATAATACATCATATCCCATCAGAACTGCATAGTTAAGCATGCTTTGGGTGAGAGTTTTACTAGGAATAGTGACCTCCGAGGAAGTTCTCATGATTCATACCTTTTTTATTATCTTCTTTTTGATAATTTTTTTTTCTTGCATGAGATATTACAACACTTTCATAGTGTTGTAACTTTTAGAACGTAGAGAACTACTCGTCCTTCAAAACCATTCCGGAAAGCCCCAAAGGGGAGTATCATTCGCTACTTTACAATCTCAAACTTTGCGATCTAGTGCCTCTTTTGGCTATTTATTCTCGTAGTTTTCGATGTATTCGGATATGGATTCTTTGTCTACCAACGGACAAAACTTACAGTGGGACCTACAATAAAAGAAACATATTGATGATAGTCGAAAAGGATGTATGCGCTTGCACGTCATGTATTAAAAAATATGATCAAACTAGAACTAATGCACAAGAACCCATTCAAATGCTATAATTTAGAGTGCTTGGTCGGGAGAGTAGTACTAGGATGGGTAACATCCATGGAAGTCTTCGTGTTGCTTGCCTTTTTTTGTGTTTTATTGCATTAGATAATTAGCGCTTTCGTTAGTTTTAGATATTAATGTTTGCCATCTTGTTTCTCTTTTAGCTCTTTTTGTTATCTGCACCGTAATTCTAGATCATAAAATTGTTTTTACTCATGGTTTCGATGTATTTGTAGATGTGTTCTTCAAACTACCGCTGGCCGAACATTGGATTGGGACCAAAACAAAAGACAACTCTTGATGACCGTTAAAAATTATGTATACGATTGCACCTAATGTACTAAAAGGTGCTATCATACTATCAATGATGCACAAGATCCCATCACAATGCTGCAGTTAAGAGTGCTTGGGCGAGAGTAGTACTCGGATGGGTAACCTCATGGGAAGTCCTTCTGTTGTTCCTTTTTTTTTGGTTTTTTTCCTTCCATAAGAAAACACAACACTTTTGTAGAATCGTAACTTTTAGACAGTAGAGAACTACGCGTCTGTCAAAACAAATTATAAAGCCCCCTATAGAGAACCAAATCCAGGAAATGTAACAATGTACCGAAATTTTGGTACCTATTTATGTTATTTTGTGATTGGGACCAAAAATTTCTAATATAAAGTTGTTTGTCCTTGTAATTTTGATATTTTCAGATATGCATTCCTAGACCGACTACTGGCCGAACTTTGTATTGAGACCCATAAAAATACAACTCTTTATAATCGTGGAAAAGGATGTATGCAGTTGTACCTCACATATGACCGGGTATGATCATACCACCAATAATACACCATATCCCATCAGAACTGCATAGTTAAGCATGCTTTGGGTGAGAGTTTTACTAGGAATGGTGACCTCCGAGGAAGTTCTCATGATTCATACCTTTTTTATTAACTTCTTTTTGATAATTTTTTTTTCTTGCATGAGATATTACAACACTTTCATAAAGTTGTAACTTTTAGAACGTAGAGAACTACTCGTCCTTCAAAACCATTCCGGAAAGCCCCAAAGGGGAGTATCATTCGCTACTTTACAATCTCAAACTTTGCGATCTAGTGCCTCTTTTGGCTATTTATTCTCGTAGTTTTCGATGTATTCGGATATGGATTCTTTGTCTACCAACGGACAAAACTTACAGTGGGACCTACAATAAAAGAAACATATTGATGATAGTCGAAAAGGATGTATGCGCTTGCACGTCATGTACTAAAAAATACGATCATACTAGGACTAATGCACAAGAACCCATTCAAATGCTATAATTAAGAGTGCTTGGCCGGGAGAGTAGTACTAGGATTGGTAACATCCATGGAAGTCTTCGTGTTGCTTGCCTTTTTTTGTGTTTTATTGCATTAGATAATTAGCGCTTTCGTTAGTTTTAGATATTAATGTTTGCGATCTTGTTTCTCTTTTAGCTATTTTTGTTATCTGCACCGTAATTCTAGATCATGAAATTGTTTTTACTCATGGTTTCGATGTATTCGTAGATGTGTTCTTTAAACTATCGCTGGCCGAACATTGGATTGGGACCAAAACAAAAGACAACTCTTGATGACCGTTGAAAATGATGTATACGATTGCACCTAATGTACTAAAAGGTGCTATCATACTATCAATGATGCACAAGATCCCATCACAATGCTGCAGTCAAGAGTGCTTGGGCGAGAGTAGTACTAGGATGGGTAACCTCACGGGAAGTTCTTCTGTTGTTCCTTTTTTTTTTTTTTTTTCCTTCCATAAGAAAACACAACACTTTCCTAGAATCGTAACTATTATAATGTAGTGAACTACGCGTCTGTCAAAACAAATTATAAAGCCCCCTAGAGAGAACCAAATCCAGGAAATGTAATAATGTACCGAAATTTTGGTACCTATTTATGTTATTTTGTGATTGGGACCAAAAATTTCTAATATAAAGTTGTTTGTCCTTGTAATTTTGATATTTTCAGATATGCATTCCTAGACCGACTACTGGCCGAACTTTGTATTGAGACCCATAAAAATACAACTCTTTATAATCGTGGAAAAGGATATATGCACTTGTACCTCACATATGACTGGGTCCGATCATACCACCAATAATACATCATATCCCATCAGAACTGCATAGTTAAGCATGCTTTGGGTGAGAGTTTTACTAGGAATAGTGACCTCCGAGGAAGTTCTCATGATTCATACCTTTTTTATTATCTTCTTTTTGATAATTTTTTTTTCTTGCATGAGATATTACAACACTTTCATAGTGTTGTAACTTTTAGAACGTAGAGAACTACTCGTCCTTCAAAACCATTCCGGAAAGCCCAAAAGGAGAGTATCATTCGCTACTTTACAATCTCAAACTTTGCGATCTAGTGCCTCTTTTGGCTATTTATTCTCGTAGTTTTCGATGTTTTCGGATATGGATTCTTTGTCTACCAACGGACAAAACTTACAGTGGGACCTACAATAAAAGAAACATATTGATGATAGTCGAAAAGGATGTATGCGCTTGCACGTCATGTATTAAAAAATATGATCATACTAGAACTAATGCACAAGAACCCATTCAAATGCTATAATTAAGAGTGCTTGGTCGGGAGAGTAGTTCTAGGATGGGTAACATCCATGGAAGTCTTCGTGTTGCTTGCCTTTTTTTGTGTTTTATTGCATTAGATAATTAGCGCTTTCGTTAGTTTTAGATATTAATGTTTGCCATCTTGTTTCTCTTTTAGCTCTTTTTGTTATATGCACCGTAATTCTAGATCATGAAATTGTTTTTACTCATGGTTTCGATGTATTCGTAGATGTGTTCTTCAAACTACCGCTGGCCGAACATTGGATTGGGACCAAAACAAAAGACAACTCTTGATGACCGTTGAAAATGATGTATACGATTGCACCTAATGTACTAAAAGGTGCTATCATACTATCAATGATGCACAAGATCCCATCACAATGCTGCAGTCAAGAGTGCTTGGGCGAGAGTAGTACTAGGATGGGTAACCTCACGGGAAGTTCTTCTGTTGTTCCTTTATTTTTTTCTTCCTTCCATAAGAAAACACAACACTTTCGTAGCCTCGTAACTTTTAGAATGTAGAGAACTACGCGTCTGTCAAAACAAATTATAAAGCCCCCTAGAGAGAACCACATCCAGGAAATGTAACAATGTACCAAAATTTTGGTACCTATTTATGTTATTTTGTGATTGGGACAAAAATTTCTAATACAAAGTTGTTTGTCCTTCTAATTTTGATATATTCAGATATGCATTCCTAGACCGACTACCGGCCGAACTTTGTATTGAGACCCATAAAAATACAACTCTTTATAATCGTGGAAAAGGATTTATGCACTTGTACCTCACATATGACCGGGTCCGATCATACCACCAATAATACATCATATCCCATCAGAACTGCATAGTTAAGCATGCTTTGGGTGAGAGTTTTACTAGGAATAGTGACCTCCGAGGAAGTTCTCATGATTCATACCTTTTTTATTATCTTCTTTTTGATAATTTTTTTTTCTTGCATGAGATATTACAACACTTTCATAGTGTTGTAACTTTTAGAACGTAGAGAACTACTCGTCCTTCAAAACCATTCCGGAAAGCCCAAAAGGAGAGTATCATTCGCTACTTTACAATCTCAAACTTTGCGATCTAGTGCCTCTTTTGGCTATTTATTCTCGTAGTCTTCGATGTATTCGGATATGGATTCTTTGTTTACCAACGGACAAAACTTACAGTGGGACCCACAATAAAAGAAACATATTGATGATAGTCGAAAAGGATGTATGCACTTGCACGTCATGTACCAAAAAATATGATCATACTAGGAGTAATGCACAAGAACCCATTCAAATGCTATAATTAAGAGTGCTTGGCCGGGAGAGTAGTACTAGGATGGGTAAAATCCATGGAAGTCTTCGTGTTGCTTGTCTTTTTGCGTGTTTTGTTGCATTAGATAGTTAGCGCTTTCGTTAGTTTTAGATATTAATGTTTGCGATCTTGTTTCTCTTTTAGCTCTTTTTGTTATCTGCACCGTAATTCTAGATCATGAAATTGTTTTTACTCATGGTTTCGATGTATTCGTAGATGTGTTCTTCAAACTACCGCTGGCCGAACATTGGATTGGGACCAAAACAAAAGACAACTCTTGATGACCGTTGAAAATGATGTATACGATTGCACCTAATGTACTAAAAGGTGCTATCATACTATCAATGATGCACAAGATCCCATCACAATGCTGCAGTCAAGAGTGCTTGTGCGAGAGTAGTACTAGGATGGGTAACCTCACGGGAAGTTCTTCTGTTGTTCCTTTTTTTTTTGTTTTTTTCCTTCCATAAGAAAACACAACACTTTCCTAGAATCGTAACTATTATAATGTAGAGAACTACGCGTCTGTCAAAACAAATTATAAAGCCCCCTAGAGAGAACCAAATCCAAAAAATGTAATAATGTACCGAAATTTTGGTACCTATTTATGTTATTTTGTGATTGGGACCAAAAATTTCTAATATAAAGTTGTTTGTCCTTGTAATTTTGATATTTTCAGATATGCATTCCTAGACCGACTACTGGCCGAACTTTGTATTGAGACCCATAAAAATACAACTCTTTATAATCGTGGAAAACGATATATGCACTTGTACTTCACATATGACTGGGTCCGATCATACCACCAATAATACATCATATCCCATCAGAACTGCATAGTTAAGCATGCTTTGGGTGAGAGTTTTACTAGGAATAATGACCTCCGAGGAAGTTCTCATGATTCATACCTTTTTTATTATCTTCTTTTTGATAATTTTTTTTTCTTGCATGAGATATTACAACACTTTCATAGTGTTGTAACTTTTTAGAACGTAGAGAACTACTCGTCCTTCAAAACCATTCCGAAAAGCCCAAAAGGAGAGTATCATTCGCTACTTTACAATCTCAAACTTTGCGATCTAGTGCCTCTTTTGGCTATTTATTCTCGTAGTTTTCGATGTTTTCGGATATGGATTCTTTGTCTACCAACGGACAAAACTTACAGTGGGACCTACAATAAAAGAAACATATTGATGATAGTCGAAAAGGATGTATGCGCTTGCACGTCATGTATTAAAAAATATGATCATACTAGAACTAATGCACAAGAACCCATTCAAATGCTATAATTAAGAGTGCTTGGTCGGGAGAGTAGTTCTAGGATGGGTAACATCCATGGAAGTCTTCGTGTTGCTTGCCTTTTTTTGTGTTTTATTGCATTAGATAATTAGCGCTTTCGTTAGTTTTAGATATTAATGTTTGCCATCTTGTTTCTCTTTTAGCTCTTTTTGTTATCTGCACCGTAATTCTAGATCATGAAATTGTTTTTACTCATGGTTTCGATGTATTCGTAGATGTGTTCTTCAAACTACCGCTGGCCGAACATTGGATTGGGACCAAAACAAAAGACAACTCTTGATGACCGTTGAAAATGATGTATACGATTGCACCTAATGTACTAAAAGGTGCTATCATACTATCAATGATGCACAAGATCCCATCACAATGCTGCAGTCAAGAGTGCTTGGGCGAGAGTAGTACTAGGATGGGTAACCTCACGGGAAGTTCTTCTGTTGTTCCTTTATTTTTTTCTTCCTTCCATAAGAAAACACAACACTTTCGTAGCCTCGTAACTTTTAGAATGTAGAGAACTACGCGTCTGTCAAAACAAATTATAAAGCCCCCTAGAGAGAACCACATCCAGGAAATGTAACAATGTACCAAAATTTTGGTACCTATTTATGTTATTTTGTGATTGGGACAAAAATTTCTAATACAAAGTTGTTTGTCCTTCTAATTTTGATATATTCAGATATGCATTCCTAGACCGACTACCGGCCGAACTTTGTATTGAGACCCATAAAAATACAACTCTTTATAATCGTGGAAAAGGATTTATGCACTTGTACCTCACATATGACCGGGTCCGATCATACCACCAATAATACATCATATCCCATCAGAACTGCATAGTTAAGCATGCTTTGGGTGAGAGTTTTACTAGGAATAGTGACCTCCGAGGAAGTTCTCATGATTCATACCTTTTTTATTATCTTCTTTTTGATAATTTTTTTTTCTTGCATGAGATATTACAACACTTTCATAGTGTTGTAACTTTTAGAACGTAGAGAACTACTCGTCCTTCAAAACCATTCCGGAAAGCCCAAAAGGAGAGTATCATTCGCTACTTTACAATCTCAAACTTTGCGATCTAGTGCCTCTTTTGGCTATTTATTCTCGTAGTCTTCGATGTATTCGGATATGGATTCTTTGTTTACCAACGGACAAAACTTACAGTGGGACCCACAATAAAAGAAACATATTGATGATAGTCGAAAAGGATGTATGCACTTGCACGTCATGTACCAAAAAATATGATCATACTAGGAGTAATGCACAAGAACCCATTCAAATGCTATAATTAAGAGTGCTTGGCCGGGAGAGTAGTACTAGGATGGGTAAAATCCATGGAAGTCTTCGTGTTGCTTGCCTTTTTGCGTGTTTTGTTGCATTAGATAGTTAGCGCTTTCGTTAGTTTTAGATATTAATGTTTGCGATCTTGTTTCTCTTTTAGCTCTTTTTGTTATCTGCACCGTAATTCTAGATCATGAAATTGTTTTTACTCATGGTTTCGATGTATTCGTAGATGTGTTCTTCAAACTATCGCTGGCCGAACATTGGATTGGGACCAAAACAAAAGACAACTCTTGATGACCATTGAAAATGATGTATACAATTGCACCTAATGTACTAAAAGGTGCTATCATACTATCAATGATGCACAAGATCCCATCACAATGCTGCAGTCAAGAGTGCTTGGGCGAGAGTAGTACTAGGATGGGTAACCTCACGGGAAGTTCTTCTGTTGTTCCTTTTTTTTTTTCTTCCTTCCATATGAAAACACAACACTTTCGTAGCCTCGTAACTTTTAGAATGTAGAGAACTACGCGTCTGTCAAAACAAATTATAAAGCCCCCTAGAGAGAACCAAATCCAGGAAATGTAATAATGTACCGAAATTTTGGTACCTATTTATGTTATTTTGTGATTGGGACCAAAAATTTCTAATATAAAGTTGTTTGTCCTTGTAATTTTGATATTTTCAGATATGCATTCCTAGACCGACTACTGGCCGAACTTTGTATTGAGACCCATAAAAATACAACTCTTTATAATCGTGGAAAAGGATATATGCACTTGTACCTCACATATGACTGGGTCCGATCATACCACCAATAATACATCATATCCCATCAGAACTGCATAGTTAAGCATGCTTTGGGTGAGAGTTTTACTAGGAATAGTGACCTCCGAGGAAGTTCTCATGATTCATACCTTTTTTATTATCTTCTTTTTGATAATTTTTTTTTCTTGCATGAGATATTACAACACTTTCATAGTGTTGTAACTTTTAGAACGTAGAGAACTACTCGTCCTTCAAAACCATTCCGGAAAGCCCAAAAGGAGAGTATCATTCGCTACTTTACAATCTCAAACTTTGCGATCTAGTGCCTCTTTTGGCTATTTATTCTCGTAGTCTTCGATGTATTCGGATATGGATTCTTTGTTTACCAACGGACAAAACTTACAGTGGGACCCACAATAAAAGAAACATATTGATGATAGTCGAAAAGGATGTATGCACTTGCACGTCATGTACCAAAAAATATGATCATACTAGGAGTAATGCACAAGAACCCATTCAAATGCTATAATTAAGAGTGCTTGGCCGGGAGAGTAGTACTAGGATGGGTAAAATCCATGGAAGTCTTCGTGTTGCTTGCCTTTTTGCGTGTTTTGTTGCATTAGATAGTTAGCGCTTTCGTTAGTTTTAGATATTAATGTTTGCGATCTTGTTTCTCTTTTAGCTCTTTTTGTTATCTGCACCGTAATTCTAGATCATGAAATTGTTTTTACTCATGGTTTCGATGTATTCGTAGATGTGTTCTTCAAACTATCGCTGGCCGAACATTGGATTGGGACCAAAACAAAACACAACTCTTGATGACCATTGAAAATGATGTATACGATTGCACCTAATGTACTAAAAGGTGCTATCATACTATCAATGATGCACAAGATCCCATCACAATGCTGCAGTCAAGAGTGCTTGGGCGAGAGTAATACTAGGATGGGTAACCTCACGGGAAGTTCTTCTGTTGTTCCTTTTTTTTTTTCTTCCTTCCATATGAAAACACAACACTTTCGTAGCCTCGTAACTTTTAGAATGTAGAGAACTACGCGTCTGTCAAAACAAATTATAAAGCCCCCTAGAGAGAACCAAATCCAGGAAATGTAATAATGTACCGAAATTTTGGTACCTATTTATGTTATTTTGTGATTGGGACCAAAAATTTCTAATATAAAGTTGTTTGTCCTTGTAATTTTGATATTTTCAGATATGCATTCCTAGACCGACTACTGGCCGAACTTTGTATTGAGACCCATAAAAATACAACTCTTTATAATCGTGGAAAAGGATTTATGCACTTGTACCTCACATATGACTGGGTCCGATCATACCACCAATAATACATCATATCCCATCAGAACTGCATAGTTAAGCATGCTTTGGGTGAGAGTTTTACTAGGAATAGTGACCTCCGAGGAAGTTCTCATGATTCATACCTTTTTTATTATCTTCTTTTTGATAATTTTTTTTTCTTGCATGAGATATTACAACACTTTCATAGTGTTGTAACTTTTAGAACGTAGAGAACTACTCGTCCTTCAAAACCATTCCGGAAAGCCCAAAAGGAGAGTATCATTCGCTACTTTACAATCTCAAACTTTGCGATCTAGTGCCTCTTTTGGCTATTTATTCTCGTAGTTTTCGATGTTTTCGGATATGGATTCTTTGTCTACCAACGGACAAAACTTACAGTGGGACCTACAATAAAAGAAACATATTGATGATAGTCGAAAAGGATGTATGTGCTTGCACGTCATGTATTAAAAAATATGATCATACTAGAACTAATGCACAAGAACCCATTCAAATGCTATAATTAAGAGTGCTTGGTCGGGAGAGTAGTTCTAGGATGGGTAACATCCATGGAAGTCTTCGTGTTGCTTGCCTTTTTTTGTGTTTTATTGCATTAGATAATTAGCGCTTTCGTTAGTTTTAGATATTAATGTTTGCCATCTTGTTTCTCTTTTAGCTCTTTTTGTTATCTGCACCGTAATTCTAGATCATGAAATTGTTTTTACTCATGGTTTCGATGTATTCGTAGATGTGTTCTTCAAACTACCGCTGGCCGAACATTGGATTGGGACCAAAACAAAAGACAACTCTTGATGACCGTTGAAAATGATGTATACGATTGCACCTAATGTACTAAAAGGTGCTATCATACTATCAATGATGCACAAGATCCCATCACAATGCTGCAGTCAAGAGTGCTTGGCCGAGAGTAGTACTAGGATGGGTAACCTCACGGGAAGTTCTTCTGTTGTTCCTTTTTTTTTTCTTCCTTCCATAAGAAAACACAACACTTACGTAGCCTCGTAACTTTTAGAATGTAGAGAACTACGCGTCTGTCGAAACAAATTATAAAGCCCCCTAGAGAGAACAACATCCAGGAAATGTAACAATGTACCAAAATTTTGGTACCTATTTATGTTATTTTGTGATTGGGACCAAAATTTCTAATACAAAGTTGTTTGTCCTTCTAATTTTGATATATTCAGATATGCATTCCTAGACCGACTACCGGCCGAACTTTGTATTGAGACCCATAAAAATACAACTCTTTATAATCGTGGAAAAGGATTTATGCACTTGTACCTCACATATAACTGGGTCCGATCATACCACCAATAATACATCATATCCCATCAGAACTGCATAGTTAAGCATGCTTTGGGTGAGAGTTTTACTAGGAATAGTGACCTCCGAGGAAGTTCTCATGATTCATACCTTTTTTATTATCTTCTTTTTGATAATTTTTTTTTCTTGCATGAGATATTACAACACTTTCATAGTGTTGTAACTTTTAGAACGTAGAGAACTACTCGTCCTTCAAAACCATTCTGGAAAGCCCCAAAGGAGAGTATCATTCGCTACTTTACAATCTCAAACTTTGCGATCTAGTGCCTCTTTTGGCTATTTATTCTCGTAGTCTTCGATGTATTCGGATATGGATTCTTTGTTTACCAACGGACAAAACTTACAGTGGGACCCACAATAAAAGAAACATATTGATGATAGTCGAAAAGGATGTATGCACTTGCACGTCATGTACCAAAAAATATGATCATACTAGGAGTAATGCACAAGAACCCATTCAAATACTATAATTAAGAGTGCTTGGTCGGGAGAGTAGTTCTAGGATGGGTAACATCCATGGAAGTCTTCGTGTTGCTTGCCTTTTTTTGTGTTTTATTGCATTAGATAATTAGCGCTTTCGTTAGTTTTAGATATTAATGTTTGCCATCTTGTTTCTCTTTTAGCTCTTTTTGTTATCTGCACCGTAATTCTAGATCATGAAATTGTTTTTACTCATGGTTTCGATGTATTCGTAGATGTGTTCTTCAAACTACCGCTGGCCGAACATTGGATTGGGACCAAAACAAAAGACAACTCTTGATGACCGTTGAAAATGATGTATACGATTGCACCTAATGTACTAAAAGGTGCTATCATACTATCAATGATGCACAAGATCCCATCACAATGCTGCAGTCAAGAGTGCTTGGGCGAGAGTAGTACTAGGATGGGTAACCTCACGGGAAGTTCTTCTGTTGTTCCTTTATTTTTTTCTTCCTTCCATAAGAAAACACAACACTTTCGTAGCCTCGTAACTTTTAGAATGTAGAGAACTATGCGTCTGTCAAAACAAATTATAAAGCCCCCTAGAGAGAACCACATCCAGGAAATGTAACAATGTACCAAAATTTTGGTACCTATTTATGTTATTTTGTGATTGGGACAAAAAATTCTAATACAAAGTTGTTTGTCCTTCTAATTTTGATATATTCAGATATGCATTCCTAGACCGACTACCGGCCGAACTTTGTATTGAGACCCATAAAAATACAACTCTTTATAATCGTGGAAAAGGATTTATGCACTTGTACCTCACATATGACCGGGTCCGATCATACCACCAATAATACATCATATCCCATCAGAACTGCATAGTTAAGCATGCTTTGGGTGAGAGTTTTACTAGGAATAGTGACCTCCGAGGAAGTTCTCATGATTCATACCTTTTTTATTATCTTCTTTTTGATAATTTTTTTTTCTTGCATGAGATATTACAACACTTTCATAGTGTTGTAACTTTTAGAACGTAGAGAACTACTCGTCCTTCAAAACCATTCCGGAAAGCCCAAAAGGAGAGTATCATTCGCTACTTTACAATCTCAAACTTTGCGATCTAGTGCCTCTTTTGGCTATTTATTCTCGTAGTTTTCGATGTATTCGGATATGGATTCTTTGTCTACCAACGGACAAAACTTACAGTGGGACCTACAATAAAAGAAACATATTGATGATAGTCGAAAAGGATGTATGCGCTTGCACGTCATGTATTAAAAAATATGATCATACTAGAACTAATGAACAAGAACCCATTCAAATGCTATAATTAAGAGTGCTTGGTCGGGAGAGTAGTTCTAGGATGGGTAACATCCATGGAAGTCTTCGTGTTGCTTGCCTTTTTTTGTATTTTATTGCATTAGATAATTAGCGCTTTCGTTAGTTTTAGATATTAATGTTTGCCATCTTGTTTCTCTTTTAGCTCTTTTTGTTATCTGCACCGTAATTCTAGATCATGAAATTGTTTTTACTCATGGTTTCGATGTATTCGTAGATGTGTTCTTCAAACTATCGCTGGCCGAACATTGGATTGGGACCAAAACAAAAGACAACTCTTGATGACCGTTGAAAATGATGTATACGATTGCACCTAATGTACTAAAAGGTGCTATCATACTATCAATGATGCACAAGATCCCATCACAATGCTGCAGTCAAGAGTGCTTGGGCGAGAGTAGTACTAGGATGGGTAACCTCACGGGAAGTTCTTCTGTTGTTCCTTTTTTTTTTCTTCCTTCCATCAGAAAACACAACACTTACGTAGCCTCGTAACTTTTAGAATGTAGAGAACTACGCGTCTGTCGAAACAAATTATAAAGCCCCCTAGAGAGAACAACATCCAGGAAATGTAACAATGTACCAAAATTTTGGTACCTATTTATGTTATTTTGTGATTGGGACCAAAATTTCTAATACAAAGTTGTTTGTCCTTCTAATTTTGATATATTCAGATATGCATTCCTAGACCGACTACCGGCCGAACTTTGTATTGAGACCCATAAAAATACAACTCTTTATAATCGTGGAAAAGGATTTATGCACTTGTACCTCACATATAACTGGGTCCGATCATACCACCAATAATACATCATATCCCATCAGAACTGCATAGTTAAGCATGCTTTGGGTGAGAGTTTTACTAGGAATAGTGACCTCCGAGGAAGTTCTCATGATTCATACCTTTTTTATTATCTTCTTTTTGATAATTTTTTTTTCTTGCATGAGATATTACAACACTTTCATAGTGTTGTAACTTTTAGAACGTAGAGAACTACTCGTCCTTCAAAACCATTCCGGAAAGCCCAAAAGGAGAGTATCATTCGCTACTTTACAATCTCAAACTTTGCGATCTAGTGCCTCTTTTGGCTATTTATTCTCGTAGTCTTCGATGTATTCGGATATGGATTCTTTGTTTACCAACGGACAAAACTTACAGTGGGACCCACAATAAAAGAAACATATTGATGATAGTCGAAAAGGATGTATGCACTTGCACGTCATGTACCAAAAAATATGATCATACTAGGAGTAATGCACAAGAACCCATTCAAATGCTATAATTAAGAGTGCTTGGCCGGGAGAGTAGTACTAGGATGGGTAAAATCCATGGAAGTCTTCGTGTTGCTTGCCTTTTTGCGTGTTTTGTTGCATTAGATAGTTAGCGCTTTCGTTAGTTTTAGATATTAATGTTTGCGATCTTGTTTCTCTTTTAGCTCTTTTTGTTATCTGCACCGTAATTCTAGATCATGAAATTGTTTTTACTCATGGTTTCGATGTATTCGTAGATGTGTTCTTCAAACTATCGCTGGCCGAACATTGGATTGGGACCAAAACAAAACACAACTCTTGATGACCATTGAAAATGATGTATACGATTGCACCTAATGTACTAAAAGGTGCTATCATACTATCAATGATGCACAAGATCCCATCACAATGCTGCAGTCAAGAGTGCTTGGGCGAGAGTAATACTAGGATGGGTAACCTCACGGGAAGTTCTTCTGTTGTTCCTTTTTTTTTTTCTTCCTTCCATATGAAAACACAACACTTTCGTAGCCTCGTAACTTTTAGAATGTAGAGAACTACGCGTCTGTCAAAACAAATTATAAAGCCCCCTAGAGAGAACCAAATCCAGGAAATGTAATAATGTACCGAAATTTTGGTACCTATTTATGTTATTTTGTGATTGGGACCAAAAATTTCTAATATAAAGTTGTTTGTCCTTGTAATTTTGATATTTTCAGATATGCATTCCTAGACCGACTACTGGCCGAACTTTGTATTGAGACCCATAAAAATACAACTCTTTATAATCGTGGAAAAGGATTTATGCACTTGTACCTCACATATGACTGGGTCCGATCATACCACCAATAATACATCATATCCCATCAGAACTGCATAGTTAAGCATGCTTTGGGTGAGAGTTTTACTAGGAATAGTGACCTCCGAGGAAGTTCTCATGATTCATACCTTTTTTATTATCTTCTTTTTGATAATTTTTTTTTCTTGCATGAGATATTACAACACTTTCATAGTGTTGTAACTTTTAGAACGTAGAGAACTACTCGTCCTTCAAAACCATTCCGGAAAGCCCAAAAGGAGAGTATCATTCGCTACTTTACAATCTCAAACTTTGCGATCTAGTGCCTCTTTTGGCTATTTATTCTCGTAGTTTTCGATGTTTTCGGATATGGATTCTTTGTCTACCAACGGACAAAACTTACAGTGGGACCTACAATAAAAGAAACATATTGATGATAGTCGAAAAGGATGTATGTGCTTGCACGTCATGTATTAAAAAATATGATCATACTAGAACTAATGCACAAGAACCCATTCAAATGCTATAATTAAGAGTGCTTGGTCGGGAGAGTAGTTCTAGGATGGGTAACATCCATGGAAGTCTTCGTGTTGCTTGCCTTTTTTTGTGTTTTATTGCATTAGATAATTAGCGCTTTCGTTAGTTTTAGATATTAATGTTTGCCATCTTGTTTCTCTTTTAGCTCTTTTTGTTATCTGCACCGTAATTCTAGATCATGAAATTGTTTTTACTCATGGTTTCGATGTATTCGTAGATGTGTTCTTCAAACTACCGCTGGCCGAACATTGGATTGGGACCAAAACAAAAGACAACTCTTGATGACCGTTGAAAATGATGTATACGATTGCACCTAATGTACTAAAAGGTGCTATCATACTATCAATGATGCACAAGATCCCATCACAATGCTGCAGTCAAGAGTGCTTGGCCGAGAGTAGTACTAGGATGGGTAACCTCACGGGAAGTTCTTCTGTTGTTCCTTTTTTTTTTCTTCCTTCCATAAGAAAACACAACACTTACGTAGCCTCGTAACTTTTAGAATGTAGAGAACTACGCGTCTGTCGAAACAAATTATAAAGCCCCCTAGAGAGAACAACATCCAGGAAATGTAACAATGTACCAAAATTTTGGTACCTATTTATGTTATTTTGTGATTGGGACCAAAATTTCTAATACAAAGTTGTTTGTCCTTCTAATTTTGATATATTCAGATATGCATTCCTAGACCGACTACCGGCCGAACTTTGTATTGAGACCCATAAAAATACAACTCTTTATAATCGTGGAAAAGGATTTATGCACTTGTACCTCACATATAACTGGGTCCGATCATACCACCAATAATACATCATATCCCATCAGAACTGCATAGTTAAGCATGCTTTGGGTGAGAGTTTTACTAGGAATAGTGACCTCCGAGGAAGTTCTCATGATTCATACCTTTTTTATTATCTTCTTTTTGATAATTTTTTTTTCTTGCATGAGATATTACAACACTTTCATAGTGTTGTAACTTTTAGAACGTAGAGAACTACTCGTCCTTCAAAACCATTCTGGAAAGCCCCAAAGGAGAGTATCATTCGCTACTTTACAATCTCAAACTTTGCGATCTAGTGCCTCTTTTGGCTATTTATTCTCGTAGTTTTCGATGTATTCGGATATGGATTCTTTGTCTACCAATGGACAAAACTTACAGTGGGACCCACAATAAAAGAAACATATTGATGATAGTCGAAAAGGATGTATGCGCTTGCACGTCATGTACCAAAAAATATGATCATACTAGGACTAATGCACAAGAACCCATTCAAATGCTATAATTAAGAGTGCTTGGTCGGGAGAGTAGTACTAGGATGGGTACCATCCATGGAAGTCTTCGGGTTGCTTGCCTTTTTGTGTGTTTTATTGCATTAGATAATTAGCGCTTTCGTTAGTTTTAGATATTAATGTTTGCCATCTTGTTTCTCTTTTAGCTCTTTTTGTTATCTGCACCGTAATTCTAGATCATGAAATTGTTTTTACTCATGGTTTCGATGTATTCGTAGATGTGTTCTTCAAACTACCGCTGGCCGAACATTGGATTGGGACCAAAACAAAAGACAACTCTTGATGACCGTTGAAAATGATGTATACGATTGCACCTAATGTACTAAAAGGTGCTATCATACTATCAATGATGCACAAGATCCCATCACAATGCTGCAGTCAAGAGTGCTTGGGCGAGAGTAGTACTAGGATGGGTAACCTCACGGGAAGTTCTTCTGTTGTTCCTTTATTTTTTTCTTCCTTCCATAAGAAAACACAACACTTTCGTAGCCTCGTAACTTTTAGAATGTAGAGAACTACGCGTCTGTCAAAACAAATTATAAAGCCCCCTAGAGAGAACCACATCCAGGAAATGTAACAATGTACCAAAATTTTGGTACCTATTTATGTTATTTTGTGATTGGGACAAAAATTTCTAATACAAAGTTGTTTGTCCTTCTAATTTTGATATATTCAGATATGCATTCCTAGACCGACTACCGGCCGAACTTTGTATTGAGACCCATAAAAATACAACTCTTTATAATCGTGGAAAAGGATTTATGCACTTGTACCTCACATATGACCGGGTCCGATCATACCACCAATAATACATCATATCCCATCAGAACTGCATAGTTAAGCATGCTTTGGGTGAGAGTTTTACTAGGAATAGTGACCTCCGAGGAAGTTCTCATGATTCATACCTTTTTTATTATCTTCTTTTTGATAATTTTTTTTTCTTGCATGAGATATTACAACACTTTCATAGTGTTGTAACTTTTAGAACGTAGAGAACTACTCGTCCTTCAAAACCATTCCGGAAAGCCCAAAAGGAGAGTATCATTCGCTACTTTACAATCTCAAACTTTGCGATCTAGTGCCTCTTTTGGCTATTTATTCTCGTAGTCTTCGATGTATTCGGATATGGATTCTTTGTTTACCAACGGACAAAACTTACAGTGGGACCCACAATAAAAGAAACATATTGATGATAGTCGAAAAGGATGTATGCACTTGCACGTCATGTACCAAAAAATATGATCATACTAGGAGTAATGCACAAGAACCCATTCAAATGCTATAATTAAGAGTGCTTGGCCGGGAGAGTAGTACTAGGATGGGTAAAATCCATGGAAGTCTTCGTGTTGCTTGCCTTTTTGCGTGTTTTGTTGCATTAGATAGTTAGCGCTTTCGTTAGTTTTAGATATTAATGTTTGCGATCTTGTTTCTCTTTTAGCTCTTTTTGTTATCTGCACCGTAATTCTAGATCATGAAATTGTTTTTACTCATGGTTTCGATGTATTCGTAGATGTGTTCTTCAAACTATCGCTGGCCGAACATTGGATTGGGACCAAAACAAAAGACAACTCTTGATGACCATTGAAAATGATGTATACAATTGCACCTAATGTACTAAAAGGTGCTATCATACTATCAATGATGCACAAGATCCCATCACAATGCTGCAGTCAAGAGTGCTTGGGCGAGAGTAGTACTAGGATGGGTAACCTCACGGGAAGTTCTTCTGTTGTTCCTTTTTTTTTTTCTTCCTTCCATATGAAAACACAACACTTTCGTAGCCTCGTAACTTTTAGAATGTAGAGAACTACGCGTCTGTCAAAACAAATTATAAAGCCCCCTAGAGAGAACCAAATCCAGGAAATGTAATAATGTACCGAAATTTTGGTACCTATTTATGTTATTTTGTGATTGGGACCAAAAATTTCTAATATAAAGTTGTTTGTCCTTGTAATTTTGATATTTTCAGATATGCATTCCTAGACCGACTACTGGCCGAACTTTGTATTGAGACCCATAAAAATACAACTCTTTATAATCGTGGAAAAGGATATATGCACTTGTACCTCACATATGACTGGGTCCGATCATACCACCAATAATACATCATATCCCATCAGAACTGCATAGTTAAGCATGCTTTGGGTGAGAGTTTTACTAGGAATAGTGACCTCCGAGGAAGTTCTCATGATTCATACCTTTTTTATTATCTTCTTTTTGATAATTTTTTTTTCTTGCATGAGATATTACAACACTTTCATAGTGTTGTAACTTTTAGAACGTAGAGAACTACTCGTCCTTCAAAACCATTCCGGAAAGCCCAAAAGGAGAGTATCATTCGCTACTTTACAATCTCAAACTTTGCGATCTAGTGCCTCTTTTGGCTATTTATTCTCGTAGTCTTCGATGTATTCGGATATGGATTCTTTGTTTACCAACGGACAAAACTTACAGTGGGACCCCACAATAAAGAAACATATTGATGATAGTCGAAAAGGATGTATGCACTTGCACGTCATGTACCAAAAAATATGATCATACTAGGAGTAATGCACAAGAACCCATTCAAATGCTATAATTAAGAGTGCTTGGCCGGGAGAGTAGTACTAGGATGGGTAAAATCCATGGAAGTCTTCGTGTTGCTTGCCTTTTTGCGTGTTTTGTTGCATTAGATAGTTAGCGCTTTCGTTAGTTTTAGATATTAATGTTTGCGATCTTGTTTCTCTTTTAGCTCTTTTTGTTATCTGCACCGTAATTCTAGATCATGAAATTGTTTTTACTCATGGTTTCGATGTATTCGTAGATGTGTTCTTCAAACTATCGCTGGCCGAACATTGGATTGGGACCAAAACAAAACACAACTCTTGATGACCATTGAAAATGATGTATACGATTGCACCTAATGTACTAAAAGGTGCTATCATACTATCAATGATGCACAAGATCCCATCACAATGCTGCAGTCAAGAGTGCTTGGGCGAGAGTAATACTAGGATGGGTAACCTCACGGGAAGTTCTTCTGTTGTTCCTTTTTTTTTTTCTTCCTTCCATATGAAAACACAACACTTTCGTAGCCTCGTAACTTTTAGAATGTAGAGAACTACGCGTCTGTCAAAACAAATTATAAAGTCTCTCTCTCTCTCCCAAATCCAGGAAATGTAATAATGTACCGAAATTTTGGTACCTATTTATGTTATTTTGTGATTGGGACCAAAAATTTCTAATATAAAGTTGTTTGTCCTTGTAATTTTGATATTTTCAGATATGCATTCCTAGACCGACTACTGGCCGAACTTTGTATTGAGACCCATAAAAATACAACTCTTTATAATCGTGGAAAAGGATTTATGCACTTGTACCTCACATATGACTGGGTCCGATCATACCACCAATAATACATCATATCCCATCAGAACTGCATAGTTAAGCATGCTTTGGGTGAGAGTTTTACTAGGAATAGTGACCTCCGAGGAAGTTCTCATGATTCATACCTTTTTTATTATCTTCTTTTTGATAATTTTTTTTTCTTGCATGAGATATTACAACACTTTCATAGTGTTGTAACTTTTAGAACGTAGAGAACTACTCGTCCTTCAAAACCATTCCGGAAAGCCCAAAAGGAGAGTATCATTCGCTACTTTACAATCTCAAACTTTGCGATCTAGTGCCTCTTTTGGCTATTTATTCTCGTAGTTTTCGATGTTTTCGGATATGGATTCTTTGTCTACCAACGGACAAAACTTACAGTGGGACCTACAATAAAAGAAACATATTGATGATAGTCGAAAAGGATGTATGTGCTTGCACGTCATGTATTAAAAAATATGATCATACTAGAACTAATGCACAAGAACCCATTCAAATGCTATAATTAAGAGTGCTTGGTCGGGAGAGTAGTTCTAGGATGGGTAACATCCATGGAAGTCTTCGTGTTGCTTGCCTTTTTTTGTGTTTTATTGCATTAGATAATTAGCGCTTTCGTTAGTTTTAGATATTAATGTTTGCCATCTTGTTTCTCTTTTAGCTCTTTTTGTTATCTGCACCGTAATTCTAGATCATGAAATTGTTTTTACTCATGGTTTCGATGTATTCGTAGATGTGTTCTTCAAACTACCGCTGGCCGAACATTGGATTGGGACCAAAACAAAAGACAACTCTTGATGACCGTTGAAAATGATGTATACGATTGCACCTAATGTACTAAAAGGTGCTATCATACTATCAATGATGCACAAGATCCCATCACAATGCTGCAGTCAAGAGTGCTTGGCCGAGAGTAGTACTAGGATGGGTAACCTCACGGGAAGTTCTTCTGTTGTTCCTTTTTTTTTTCTTCCTTCCATAAGAAAACACAACACTTACGTAGCCTCGTAACTTTTAGAATGTAGAGAACTACGCGTCTGTCGAAACAAATTATAAAGCCCCCTAGAGAGAACAACATCCAGGAAATGTAACAATGTACCAAAATTTTGGTACCTATTTATGTTATTTTGTGATTGGGACCAAAATTTCTAATACAAAGTTGTTTGTCCTTCTAATTTTGATATATTCAGATATGCATTCCTAGACCGACTACCGGCCGAACTTTGTATTGAGACCCATAAAAATACAACTCTTTATAATCGTGGAAAAGGATTTATGCACTTGTACCTCACATATAACTGGGTCCGATCATACCACCAATAATACATCATATCCCATCAGAACTGCATAGTTAAGCATGCTTTGGGTGAGAGTTTTACTAGGAATAGTGACCTCCGAGGAAGTTCTCATGATTCATACCTTTTTTATTATCTTCTTTTTGATAATTTTTTTTTCTTGCATGAGATATTACAACACTTTCATAGTGTTGTAACTTTTAGAACGTAGAGAACTACTCGTCCTTCAAAACCATTCTGGAAAGCCCCAAAGGAGAGTATCATTCGCTACTTTACAATCTCAAACTTTGCGATCTAGTGCCTCTTTTGGCTATTTATTCTCGTAGTCTTCGATGTATTCGGATATGGATTCTTTGTTTACCAACGGACAAAACTTACAGTGGGACCCACAATAAAAGAAACATATTGATGATAGTCGAAAAGGATGTATGCACTTGCACGTCATGTACCAAAAAATATGATCATACTAGGAGTAATGCACAAGAACCCATTCAAATACTATAATTAAGAGTGCTTGGTCGGGAGAGTAGTTCTAGGATGGGTAACATCCATGGAAGTCTTCGTGTTGCTTGCCTTTTTTTGTGTTTTATTGCATTAGATAATTAGCGCTTTCGTTAGTTTTAGATATTAATGTTTGCCATCTTGTTTCTCTTTTAGCTCTTTTTGTTATCTGCACCGTAATTCTAGATCATGAAATTGTTTTTACTCATGGTTTCGATGTATTCGTAGATGTGTTCTTCAAACTACCGCTGGCCGAACATTGGATTGGGACCAAAACAAAAGACAACTCTTGATGACCGTTGAAAATGATGTATACGATTGCACCTAATGTACTAAAAGGTGCTATCATACTATCAATGATGCACAAGATCCCATCACAATGCTGCAGTCAAGAGTGCTTGGGCGAGAGTAGTACTAGGATGGGTAACCTCACGGGAAGTTCTTCTGTTGTTCCTTTATTTTTTTCTTCCTTCCATAAGAAAACACAACACTTTCGTAGCCTCGTAACTTTTAGAATGTAGAGAACTATGCGTCTGTCAAAACAAATTATAAAGCCCCCTAGAGAGAACCACATCCAGGAAATGTAACAATGTACCAAAATTTTGGTACCTATTTATGTTATTTTGTGATTGGGACAAAAAATTCTAATACAAAGTTGTTTGTCCTTCTAATTTTGATATATTCAGATATGCATTCCTAGACCGACTACCGGCCGAACTTTGTATTGAGACCCATAAAAATACAACTCTTTATAATCGTGGAAAAGGATTTATGCACTTGTACCTCACATATGACCGGGTCCGATCATACCACCAATAATACATCATATCCCATCAGAACTGCATAGTTAAGCATGCTTTGGGTGAGAGTTTTACTAGGAATAGTGACCTCCGAGGAAGTTCTCATGATTCATACCTTTTTTATTATCTTCTTTTTGATAATTTTTTTTTCTTGCATGAGATATTACAACACTTTCATAGTGTTGTAACTTTTAGAACGTAGAGAACTACTCGTCCTTCAAAACCATTCCGGAAAGCCCAAAAGGAGAGTATCATTCGCTACTTTACAATCTCAAACTTTGCGATCTAGTGCCTCTTTTGGCTATTTATTCTCGTAGTTTTCGATGTATTCGGATATGGATTCTTTGTCTACCAACGGACAAAACTTACAGTGGGACCTACAATAAAAGAAACATATTGATGATAGTCGAAAAGGATGTATGCGCTTGCACGTCATGTATTAAAAAATATGATCATACTAGAACTAATGAACAAGAACCCATTCAAATGCTATAATTAAGAGTGCTTGGTCGGGAGAGTAGTTCTAGGATGGGTAACATCCATGGAAGTCTTCGTGTTGCTTGCCTTTTTTTGTATTTTATTGCATTAGATAATTAGCGCTTTCGTTAGTTTTAGATATTAATGTTTGCCATCTTGTTTCTCTTTTAGCTCTTTTTGTTATCTGCACCGTAATTCTAGATCATGAAATTGTTTTTACTCATGGTTTCGATGTATTCGTAGATGTGTTCTTCAAACTATCGCTGGCCGAACATTGGATTGGGACCAAAACAAAAGACAACTCTTGATGACCGTTGAAAATGATGTATACGATTGCACCTAATGTACTAAAAGGTGCTATCATACTATCAATGATGCACAAGATCCCATCACAATGCTGCAGTCAAGAGTGCTTGGGCGAGAGTAGTACTAGGATGGGTAACCTCACGGGAAGTTCTTCTGTTGTTCCTTTTTTTTTTCTTCCTTCCATCAGAAAACACAACACTTACGTAGCCTCGTAACTTTTAGAATGTAGAGAACTACGCGTCTGTCGAAACAAATTATAAAGCCCCCTAGAGAGAACAACATCCAGGAAATGTAACAATGTACCAAAATTTTGGTACCTATTTATGTTATTTTGTGATTGGGACCAAAATTTCTAATACAAAGTTGTTTGTCCTTCTAATTTTGATATATTCAGATATGCATTCCTAGACCGACTACCGGCCGAACTTTGTATTGAGACCCATAAAAATACAACTCTTTATAATCGTGGAAAAGGATTTATGCACTTGTACCTCACATATAACTGGGTCCGATCATACCACCAATAATACATCATATCCCATCAGAACTGCATAGTTAAGCATGCTTTGGGTGAGAGTTTTACTAGGAATAGTGACCTCCGAGGAAGTTCTCATGATTCATACCTTTTTTATTATCTTCTTTTTGATAATTTTTTTTTCTTGCATGAGATATTACAACACTTTCATAGTGTTGTAACTTTTAGAACGTAGAGAACTACTCGTCCTTCAAAACCATTCCGGAAAGCCCAAAAGGAGAGTATCATTCGCTACTTTACAATCTCAAACTTTGCGATCTAGTGCCTCTTTTGGCTATTTATTCTCGTAGTCTTCGATGTATTCGGATATGGATTCTTTGTTTACCAACGGACAAAACTTACAGTGGGACCCACAATAAAAGAAACATATTGATGATAGTCGAAAAGGATGTATGCACTTGCACGTCATGTACCAAAAAATATGATCATACTAGGAGTAATGCACAAGAACCCATTCAAATGCTATAATTAAGAGTGCTTGGCCGGGAGAGTAGTACTAGGATGGGTAAAATCCATGGAAGTCTTCGTGTTGCTTGCCTTTTTGCGTGTTTTGTTGCATTAGATAGTTAGCGCTTTCGTTAGTTTTAGATATTAATGTTTGCGATCTTGTTTCTCTTTTAGCTCTTTTTGTTATCTGCACCGTAATTCTAGATCATGAAATTGTTTTTACTCATGGTTTCGATGTATTCGTAGATGTGTTCTTCAAACTATCGCTGGCCGAACATTGGATTGGGACCAAAACAAAACACAACTCTTGATGACCATTGAAAATGATGTATACGATTGCACCTAATGTACTAAAAGGTGCTATCATACTATCAATGATGCACAAGATCCCATCACAATGCTGCAGTCAAGAGTGCTTGGGCGAGAGTAATACTAGGATGGGTAACCTCACGGGAAGTTCTTCTGTTGTTCCTTTTTTTTTTTCTTCCTTCCATATGAAAACACAACACTTTCGTAGCCTCGTAACTTTTAGAATGTAGAGAACTACGCGTCTGTCAAAACAAATTATAAAGCCCCCTAGAGAGAACCAAATCCAGGAAATGTAATAATGTACCGAAATTTTGGTACCTATTTATGTTATTTTGTGATTGGGACCAAAAATTTCTAATATAAAGTTGTTTGTCCTTGTAATTTTGATATTTTCAGATATGCATTCCTAGACCGACTACTGGCCGAACTTTGTATTGAGACCCATAAAAATACAACTCTTTATAATCGTGGAAAAGGATTTATGCACTTGTACCTCACATATGACTGGGTCCGATCATACCACCAATAATACATCATATCCCATCAGAACTGCATAGTTAAGCATGCTTTGGGTGAGAGTTTTACTAGGAATAGTGACCTCCGAGGAAGTTCTCATGATTCATACCTTTTTTATTATCTTCTTTTTGATAATTTTTTTTTCTTGCATGAGATATTACAACACTTTCATAGTGTTGTAACTTTTAGAACGTAGAGAACTACTCGTCCTTCAAAACCATTCCGGAAAGCCCAAAAGGAGAGTATCATTCGCTACTTTACAATCTCAAACTTTGCGATCTAGTGCCTCTTTTGGCTATTTATTCTCGTAGTTTTCGATGTTTTCGGATATGGATTCTTTGTCTACCAACGGACAAAACTTACAGTGGGACCTACAATAAAAGAAACATATTGATGATAGTCGAAAAGGATGTATGTGCTTGCACGTCATGTATTAAAAAATATGATCATACTAGAACTAATGCACAAGAACCCATTCAAATGCTATAATTAAGAGTGCTTGGTCGGGAGAGTAGTTCTAGGATGGGTAACATCCATGGAAGTCTTCGTGTTGCTTGCCTTTTTTTGTGTTTTATTGCATTAGATAATTAGCGCTTTCGTTAGTTTTAGATATTAATGTTTGCCATCTTGTTTCTCTTTTAGCTCTTTTTGTTATCTGCACCGTAATTCTAGATCATGAAATTGTTTTTACTCATGGTTTCGATGTATTCGTAGATGTGTTCTTCAAACTACCGCTGGCCGAACATTGGATTGGGACCAAAACAAAAGACAACTCTTGATGACCGTTGAAAATGATGTATACGATTGCACCTAATGTACTAAAAGGTGCTATCATACTATCAATGATGCACAAGATCCCATCACAATGCTGCAGTCAAGAGTGCTTGGCCGAGAGTAGTACTAGGATGGGTAACCTCACGGGAAGTTCTTCTGTTGTTCCTTTTTTTTTTCTTCCTTCCATAAGAAAACACAACACTTACGTAGCCTCGTAACTTTTAGAATGTAGAGAACTACGCGTCTGTCGAAACAAATTATAAAGCCCCCTAGAGAGAACAACATCCAGGAAATGTAACAATGTACCAAAATTTTGGTACCTATTTATGTTATTTTGTGATTGGGACCAAAATTTCTAATACAAAGTTGTTTGTCCTTCTAATTTTGATATATTCAGATATGCATTCCTAGACCGACTACCGGCCGAACTTTGTATTGAGACCCATAAAAATACAACTCTTTATAATCGTGGAAAAGGATTTATGCACTTGTACCTCACATATAACTGGGTCCGATCATACCACCAATAATACATCATATCCCATCAGAACTGCATAGTTAAGCATGCTTTGGGTGAGAGTTTTACTAGGAATAGTGACCTCCGAGGAAGTTCTCATGATTCATACCTTTTTTATTATCTTCTTTTTGATAATTTTTTTTTCTTGCATGAGATATTACAACACTTTCATAGTGTTGTAACTTTTAGAACGTAGAGAACTACTCGTCCTTCAAAACCATTCTGGAAAGCCCCAAAGGAGAGTATCATTCGCTACTTTACAATCTCAAACTTTGCGATCTAGTGCCTCTTTTGGCTATTTATTCTCGTAGTCTTCGATGTATTCGGATATGGATTCTTTGTTTACCAACGGACAAAACTTACAGTGGGACCCACAATAAAAGAAACATATTGATGATAGTCGAAAAGGATGTATGCACTTGCACGTCATGTACCAAAAAATATGATCATACTAGGAGTAATGCACAAGAACCCATTCAAATACTATAATTAAGAGTGCTTGGTCGGGAGAGTAGTTCTAGGATGGGTAACATCCATGGAAGTCTTCGTGTTGCTTGCCTTTTTTTGTGTTTTATTGCATTAGATAATTAGCGCTTTCGTTAGTTTTAGATATTAATGTTTGCCATCTTGTTTCTCTTTTAGCTCTTTTTGTTATCTGCACCGTAATTCTAGATCATGAAATTGTTTTTACTCATGGTTTCGATGTATTCGTAGATGTGTTCTTCAAACTACCGCTGGCCGAACATTGGATTGGGACCAAAACAAAAGACAACTCTTGATGACCGTTGAAAATGATGTATACGATTGCACCTAATGTACTAAAAGGTGCTATCATACTATCAATGATGCACAAGATCCCATCACAATGCTGCAGTCAAGAGTGCTTGGGCGAGAGTAGTACTAGGATGGGTAACCTCACGGGAAGTTCTTCTGTTGTTCCTTTATTTTTTTCTTCCTTCCATAAGAAAACACAACACTTTCGTAGCCTCGTAACTTTTAGAATGTAGAGAACTATGCGTCTGTCAAAACAAATTATAAAGCCCCCTAGAGAGAACCACATCCAGGAAATGTAACAATGTACCAAAATTTTGGTACCTATTTATGTTATTTTGTGATTGGGACAAAAAATTCTAATACAAAGTTGTTTGTCCTTCTAATTTTGATATATTCAGATATGCATTCCTAGACCGACTACCGGCCGAACTTTGTATTGAGACCCATAAAAATACAACTCTTTATAATCGTGGAAAAGGATTTATGCACTTGTACCTCACATATGACCGGGTCCGATCATACCACCAATAATACATCATATCCCATCAGAACTGCATAGTTAAGCATGCTTTGGGTGAGAGTTTTACTAGGAATAGTGACCTCCGAGGAAGTTCTCATGATTCATACCTTTTTTATTATCTTCTTTTTGATAATTTTTTTTTCTTGCATGAGATATTACAACACTTTCATAGTGTTGTAACTTTTAGAACGTAGAGAACTACTCGTCCTTCAAAACCATTCCGGAAAGCCCAAAAGGAGAGTATCATTCGCTACTTTACAATCTCAAACTTTGCGATCTAGTGCCTCTTTTGGCTATTTATTCTCGTAGTTTTCGATGTATTCGGATATGGATTCTTTGTCTACCAACGGACAAAACTTACAGTGGGACCTACAATAAAAGAAACATATTGATGATAGTCGAAAAGGATGTATGCGCTTGCACGTCATGTATTAAAAAATATGATCATACTAGAACTAATGAACAAGAACCCATTCAAATGCTATAATTAAGAGTGCTTGGTCGGGAGAGTAGTTCTAGGATGGGTAACATCCATGGAAGTCTTCGTGTTGCTTGCCTTTTTTTGTATTTTATTGCATTAGATAATTAGCGCTTTCGTTAGTTTTAGATATTAATGTTTGCCATCTTGTTTCTCTTTTAGCTCTTTTTGTTATCTGCACCGTAATTCTAGATCATGAAATTGTTTTTACTCATGGTTTCGATGTATTCGTAGATGTGTTCTTCAAACTATCGCTGGCCGAACATTGGATTGGGACCAAAACAAAAGACAACTCTTGATGACCGTTGAAAATGATGTATACGATTGCACCTAATGTACTAAAAGGTGCTATCATACTATCAATGATGCACAAGATCCCATCACAATGCTGCAGTCAAGAGTGCTTGGGCGAGAGTAGTACTAGGATGGGTAACCTCACGGGAAGTTCTTCTGTTGTTCCTTTTTTTTTTCTTCCTTCCATCAGAAAACACAACACTTACGTAGCCTCGTAACTTTTAGAATGTAGAGAACTACGCGTCTGTCGAAACAAATTATAAAGCCCCCCTAGAGAGAACAACATCCAGGAAATGTAACAATGTACCAAAATTTTGGTACTTATTTATGTTATTTTGTGATTGGGACCAAAATTTCTAATACAAAGTTGTTTGTCCTTGTAATTTTGATATATTCAGATATGCATTCCTAGACCGACTACCGGACGAACTTTGTATTGAGACCCATAAAAATACAACTCTTTATAATCGTGGAAAAGGATTTATGCACTTGTACCTCACATATAACTGGGTCCGATCATACCACCAATAATACATCATATCCCATCAGAACTGCATAGTTAAGCATGCTTTGGGTGAGAGTTTTACTAGGAATGGTGACCTCCGAGGAAGTTCTCATGATTCATACCTTTTTTATTATCTTCTTTTTGATAATTTTTTTTTCGTGCATGAGATATTACAACACTTTCATAGTGTTGTAACTTTTAGAACGTAGAGAACTACTCGTCCTTCAAAACCATTCTGGAAAGCCCCAAAGGAGAGTATCATTCGCTACTTTACAATCTCAAACTTTGCGATCTAGTGCCTCTTTTGGCTATTTATTCTCGTAGTCTTCGATGTATTCGGATATGGATTCTTTGTTTACCAACGGACAAAACTTACAGTGGGACCCACAATAAAAGAAACATATTGATGATAGTCGAAAAGGATGTATGCACTTGCACGTCATGTACCAAAAAATATGATCATACTAGGAGTAATGCACAAGAACCCATTCAAATGCTATAATTAAGAGTGCTTGGCCGGGAGAGTAGTACTAGGATGGGTAAAATCCATGGAAGTCTTCGTGTTGCTTGCCTTTTTGCGTGTTTTATTGCATTAGATAGTTAGCGCTTTCGTTAGTTTTAGATATTAATGTTTGCGATCTTGTTTCTCTTTTAGCTCTTTTTGTTATCTGCACCGTAATTCTAGATAATGAAATTGTTTTTACTCATGGTTTCGATGTATTCGTAGATGTTATCTCTCTCTCATCGCTGGCCGAACATTGGATTGGGACCAAAACAAAAGACAACTCTTGATGACCGTTGCAAATGATGTATACGATTGCACCTAATGTACTAAAAGGTGCTATCATACTATCAATGATGCACAAGATCCCATCACAATGCTGCAGTCAAGAGTGCTTGGGCGAGAGTAGTACTAGGATGGGTAACCTCACGAGAAGTTCTTCTGTTGTTCCTTTTTTTTTTGTTTTTTTCCTTCCATAAGAAAACACAACACTTTCCTAGAATCGTAACTATTATAATGTAGAGAACTACGCGTCTGTCAAAACAAATTATAAAGCCCCCTAGAGAGAACCAAATCCAAGAAATGTAATAATGTACCGAAATTTTGGTACCTATTTATGTTATTTTGTGATTGGGACCAAAAATTTCTAATATAAAGTTGTTTGTCCTTGTAATTTTGATATTTTCAGATATGCATTCCTAGACCGACTACTGGCCGAACTTTGTATTGAGACCCATAAAAATACAACTCTTTATAATCGTGGAAAAGGATATATGCACTTGTACCTCACATATGACTGGGTCCGATCATACCACCAATAATACATCATATCCCATCAGAACTGCATAGTTAAGCATGCTTTGGGTGGGAGTTTTACTAGGAATGGTGACCTCCGAGGAAGTTCTCATGATTCATACCTTTTTTATTATCTTCTTTTTGATATTTTTTTTTTTCTTGCATGAGATATTACAACACTTTCATAGTGTTGTAACTTTTAGAACGTAGAGAACTACTCGTCCTTCAAAAGCATTCCTGAAAGCCCCAAAGGAGAGTATCATTCGCTACTTTACAATCTCAAACTTTGCGATCTAGTGCCTCTTTTGGCTATTTATTCTCGTAGTTTTCGATGTATTCGGATATGGATTCTTTGTCTACCAACGGACAAAACTTACAGTGGGACCCACAATAAAAGAAACATATTGATGATAGTAGAAAAGGATGTATGCGCTTGCACGTCATGTACCAAAAAATATGATCATACTAGGAGTAATGCACAAGAACCCATTCAAATGCTATAATTAAGAGTGCTTGGCCGGGAGAGTAGTACTAGGATGGGTAAAATCCATGGAAGTCTTCGTGTTGCTTGCCTTTTTGCGTGTTTTATTGCATTAGATAGTTAGCGCTTTCGTTAGTTTTAGATATTAATGTTTGCGATCTTGTTTCTCTTTTAGCTCTTTTTGTTATCTGCACCGTAATTCTAGATAATGAAATTGTTTTTACTCATGGTTTCGATGTATTCGTAGATGTATTCTTCAAACTATCGCTGGGCCGAACATTGGATTGGGACCAAAACAAAAGACAACTCTTGATGACCGTTGCAAATGATGTATACGATTGCACCTAATGTACTAAAAGGTGCTATCATACTATCAATGATG
Source organism: Lepidium sativum (assembly GCA_023374145.1). NCBI lineage: Eukaryota > Viridiplantae > Streptophyta > Magnoliopsida > Brassicales > Brassicaceae > Lepidium > Lepidium sativum. Next base: position 39,027 of record JAKUCM010001421.1, on the reverse strand, counting down.
CACAAGATCCCATCACAATGCTGCAGTCAAGAGTGCTTGGGCGAGAGTAGTACTAGGATGGGTAACCTCACGAGAAGTTCTTCTGTTGTTCCTTTTTTTTTTGTTTTTTTCCTTCCATAAGAAAACACAACACTTTCCTAGAATCGTAACTATTATCATGTAGAGAACTACGCGTCTGTCAAAACAAATTATAAAGCCCCCTAGAGAGAACCAAATCCAAGAAATGTAATAATGTACCGAAATTTTGGTACCTATTTATGTTATTTTGTGATTGGGACCAAAAATTTCTAATATAAAGTTGTTTGTCCTTGTAATTTTGATATTTTCAGATATGCATTCCTAGACCGACTACTGGCCGAACTTTGTATTGAGACCCATAAAAATACAACTCTTTATAATCGTGGAAAAGGATATATGCACTTGTACCTCACATATGACTGGGTCCGATCATACCACCAATAATACATCATATCCCATCAGAACTGCATAGTTAAGCATGCTTTGGGTGGGAGTTTTACTAGGAATGGTGACCTCCGAGGAAGTTCTCATGATTCATACCTTTTTTATTATCTTCTTTTTGATATTTTTTTTTTCTTGCATGAGATATTACAACACTTTCATAGTGTTGTAACTTTTAGAACGTAGAGAACTACTCGTTCTTCAAAAGCATTCCTGAAAGCCCCAAAGGAGAGTATCATTCGCTACTTTACAATCTCAAACTTTGCGATCTAGTGCCTCTTTTGGCTATTTATTCTCGTAGTTTTCGATGTATTCGGATATGGATTCTTTGTCTACCAACGGACAAAACTTACAGTGGGACCCACAATAAAAGAAACATATTGATGATAGTAGAAAAGGATGTATGCGCTTGCACGTCATGTACTAAAAAATATGATCATACTAGGACTAATGCACAAGAACCCATTCAAATGCTATAATTAAGAGTGCTTGGTCGGGAGAGTAGTACTAGGATGGGTAACATCCATGGAAGTCTTCGTGTTGCTTGCCTTTTTTTGTGTTTTATTGCATTAGATAATTAGCGCTTTCGTTAGTTTTAGATATTAATGTTTGCCATCTTGTTTCTCTTTTAGCTCTTTTTGTTATCTGCACCGTAATTCTAGATCATGAAATTGTTTTTACTCATGGTTTCGATGTATTCGTAGATGTGTTCTTCAAACTACCGCTGGCCGAACATTGGATTGGGACCAAAACAAAACACAACTCTTGATGACCGTTAAAAATTATGTATACGATTGCACCTAATGTACTAAAAGGTGCTATCATACTATCAATGATGCACAAGATCCCATCACAATGCTGCAGTTAAGAGTGCTTGGGCGAGAGTAGTACTCGGATGGGTAACCTCATGGGAAGTCCTTCTGTTGTTCCTTTTTTTTTGGTTTTTTTCCTTCCATAAGAAAACACAACACTTTTGTAGAATCGTAACTTTTAGACAGTAGAGAACTACGCGTCTGTCAAAACAAATTATAAAGCCCCCTAGAGAGAACCAAATCCAGGAAATGTAAAAATGTACCAAAATTTTGGTACCTATTTATGTTATTTTGTGATTGGGACCAAAAATTTCTAATATAAAGTTGTTTGTCCTTGTAATTTTGATATTTTCAGATATGCATTCCTAGACCGACTACTGGCCGAACTTTGTATTGAGACCCATAAAAATACAACTCTTTATAATCGTGGAAAAGGATGTATGCAGTTGTACCTCACATATGACCGGGTCTGATCATACCACCAATAATACACCATATCCCATCAGAACTGCATAGTTAAGCATGCTTTGGGTGAGAGTTTTACTAGGAATGGTGACCTCCGAGGAAGTTCTCATGATTCATACCTTTTTTATTATCTTCTTTTTGATAATTTTTTTTTCTTGCATGAGATATTACAACACTTTCATAGTGTTGTAACTTTTAGAACGTAGAGAACTACTCGTCCTTCAAAACCATTCCGGAAAGCCCCAATGGAGAGTATCATTCGCTACTTTACAATCTCAAACTTTGGGATCTAGTGCCTCTTTTGGCTATTTATTCTTGTAGTTTTCAATGTATTCGGATATGGATTCTTTGTCTACCAACGGACAAAACTTACAGTGGGACCCACAATAAAAGAAACATATTGATGATAGTAGAAAAGGATGTATGCGCTTGCACGTCATGTATTAAAAAATATGATCATACTAGAACTAATGCACAAGAACCCATTCAAATGCTATAATTAAGAGTGCTTGGTCGGGAGAGTAGTACTAGGATGGGTAACATCCATGGAAGTCTTCGTGTTGCTTGCCTTTTTTTGTGTATTATTGCATTAGATAATTAGCGCTTTCGTTAGTTTTAGATATTAATGTTTGCCATCTTGTTTCTCTTTTAGCTCTTTTTGTTATCTGCACCGTAATTCTAGATCATGAAATTGTTTTTACTCATGGTTTCGATGTATTCGTAGATGTGTTCTTCAAACTACCGCTGGCCGAACATTGGATTGGGACCAAAATAAAAGACAACTCTTGATGACCGTTGAAAATGATGTATACGATTGCACCTAATGTACTAAAAGGTGGTATAATACTATCAATGATGCACAAGATCCCATCACAATGCTGCAGTTAAGAGTGCTGATGCGAGAGTAGTAATAGGATGGGTAACCTCACGGGAAGTTCTTCTAGTGTTCCTTTTTTTTTTTTCTTCCTTCCATAAGAAAACACAACACTTTCGTAGCCTCGTAACTTTTAGAATGTAGAGAACTACGCGTCTGTCGAAACAAATTATAAAGCCCCCTAGAGAGAACCACATCCAGGAAATGTAACAATGTACCAAAATTTTGGTACCTATTTATGTTATTTTGTGATTGGAACAAAAATTTCTAATACAAAGCTGTTTGTCCTTCTAATTTTGATATATTCAGATATGCATTCCTAGACCGACTACCGGCCGAACTTTGTATTGAGACCCATAAAAATACAACTCTTTATAATCGTGGAAAAAGATTTATGCACTTGTACCTCACATATGACCGGGTCCGATCATACCACCAATAATACATCATATCCCATCAGAACTGCATAGTTAAGCATGCTTTGGGTGAGAGTTTTACTAGGAATAGTGACCTCCGAGGAAGTTCTCATGATTCATACCTTTTTTATTATCTTCTTTTTGATAAATTTTTTTTCTTGCATGAGATATTACAACACTTTCATTGTGTTGTAACTTTTAGAACGTAGAGAACTACTCGTCCTTCAAAACCATTCCGGAAAGCCCAAAAGGAGAGTATCATTCGCTACTTTACAATCTCAAACTTTGCGATCTAGTGCCTCTTTTGGCTATTTATTCTCGTAGTTTTCGATGTATTCGGATATGGATTCTTTGTCTACCAACGGACAAAACTTACAGTGGGACCCACAATGAAAGAAACATATTGATGATAATCGAAAAGGATGTATGCGCTTGCATGTCATGTACTAAAAAATACGATCATACTAGGACTAATGCACAAGAACCCATTCAAATGCTATAATTAAGAGTGCTTGGCCGGGAGAGTAGTACTAGGATTGGTAACATCCATGGAAGTCTTCGTGTTGCTTGCCTTTTTTTGGGTTTTATTGCATTAGATAATTAGCGCTTTTGTTAGTTTTAGATATTAATGTTTGCGATCTTGTTTCTCTTTTAGCTATTTTTGTTATCTGCACCGTAATTCTAGATCATGAAATTGTTTTTACTCATGGTTTCGATGTATTCGTAGATGTGTTCTTCAAACTATCGTTGGCCGAACATTGGACTGGGACCAAAACAAAAGACAACTCTTGATGACTGTTAAAAATTATGTATACGATTGCACCTAATGTACTAAAAGGTGCTATCATACTATCAATGATGCACAAGATCCCATCACAATGCTGCAGTTAAGAGTGCTTGGGCGAGAGTAGTACTAGGATGGGTAACCTCACGAGAAGTCCTTCGGTTGTTCCTTTTTTTTGGTTTTTTTCCTTCCATAAGAAAACACAACACATTTGTAGAATCGTAACTTTTAGACAGTAGAGAACTACGCGTCTGTCAAAACAAATTATAAAGCCCCCTAGAGAGAACCACATCCTGGAAATGTAACAATGTACCAAAAATTTGGTGCCTATTTATGTTATTTTGTGATTGGGACCAAAATTTCTAATATATAGTTGTTTGTCCTTGTAATTTTGATATATTCAGATATGCATTCCTACACCGACTACCGGCTGAACTTTGTATTGAGACCCATAAAAATACAACTCTTCATAATCGTGGAAATGGATTTATGCACTTGTACCTCACATATGACTGGGTCCGATCATACCACCAATAATACATCATATCCCATCAGAACTGCATAGTTAAGAATGCTTTGGGTGAGAGTTTTACTAGGAATGGTGACCTCCGAGGAAGTTCTCATGATTCATACCTTTTTTATTATCTTCTTTTTGATAATTTTTTTTTCTTGCATGAGATATTACAACACTTTCATAAAGTTGTAACTTTTAGAACGTAGAGAACTACTCGTCCTTCAAAACCATTCCGGAAAGCCCCAAAGGGGAGTATCATTCGCTACTTTACAATCTCAAACTTTGCGATCTAGTGCCTCTTTTGGCTATTTATTCTCGTAGTTTTCGATGTATTCGGATATGGATTCTTTGTCTACCAACGGACAAAACTTACAGTGGGACCTACAATAAAAGAAACATATTGATGATAGTCGAAAAGGATGTATGCGCTTGCACGTCATGTACTAAAAAATACGATCATACTAGGACTAATGCACAAGAACCCATTCAAATGCTATAATTAAGAGTGCTTGGCCGGGAGAGTAGTACTAGGATTGGTAACATCCATGGAAGTCTTCGTGTTGCTTGCCTTTTTTTGTGTTTTATTGCATTAGATAATTAGCGCTTTCGTTAGTTTTAGATATTAATGTTTGCGATCTTGTTTCTCTTTTAGCTATTTTTGTTATCTGCACCGTAATTCTAGATCATGAAATTGTTTTTACTCATGGTTTCGATGTATTCGTAGATGTGTTCTTCAAACTATCGTTGGCCGAACATTGGATTGGGACCAAAACAAAAGACAACTCTTGATGACCGTTAAAAATTATGTATACTATTGCACCTAATGTAGTAAAAGGTGCTATCATACTATCAATGATGCACAAGATCCCATCACAATGCTGCAGTTAAGAGTGCTTGGGCGAGAGTAGTACTCGGATGGGTAACCTCATGGGAAGTCCTTCTGTTGTTCCTTTTTTTTTGGTTTTTTTCCTTCCATAAGACAACACAACACTTTTGTGGAATCGTAACTTTTAGAATGTAGAGAACTACGCGTCTGTCGAAACAAATTATAAAGCCCCCTAGAGAGAACCACATCCTGGAAATGTAACAATGTACCAAAAATTTGGTGCCTATTTATGTTATTTTGTGATTGGGACCAAAATTTCTAATATATAGTTGTTTGTCCTTGTAATTTTGATATATTCAGATATGCATTCCTAGACCGACTACCGGCCGAACTTTGTATTGAGACCCATAAAAATACAACTCTTTATAATCGTTGAAAAGGATTTATGCACTTGTACCTCACATATGACTTGGTCCGATCATACCACCAATAATACATCATATCCCATCAGAAATGCATAGTTAAGCATGCTTTGGGTGAGAGTTTTACTAGGAATGGTGACCTCCGAGGAAGTTCTCATGATTCATACCTTTTTTATTATCTTCTTTTTGATAATTTTTTTTTCGTGCATGAGATATTACAACACTTTCATAGTGTTGTAACTTTTAGAACGTAGAGAACTACTCGTCCTTCAAAACCATTCCGGAAAGCACCAAAGGAGAGTATCATTCGCTACTTTACAATCTCAAACTTTGCGATCTAGTGCCTCTTTTGGCTATTTATTCTCGTAGTTTTCGATGTATTCGGATATGGATTCTTTGTTTACCAACGGACAAAATTTACAGTGGGACCCACAATAAAAGAAACATATTGATGATAGTCGAAAAGGATGTATGCGCTTGCACGTCATGTACTAAAAAATACGATCATACTAGGACTAATGCACAAGAACCCATTCAAATGCTATAATTAAGAGTGCTTGGCCGGGAGAGTAGTACTAGGATTGGTAACATCCATGGAAGTCTTCGTGTTGCTTGCCTTTTTTTGGGTTTTATTGCATTAGATAATTAGCGCTTTTGTTAGTTTTAGATATTAATGTTTGCGATCTTGTTTCTCTTTTAGCTATTTTTGTTATCTGCACCGTAATTCTAGATCATGAAATTGTTTTTACTCATGGTTTCGATGTATTCGTAGATGTGTTCTTCAAACTATCGTTGGCCGAACATTGGACTGGGACCAAAACAAAAGACAACTCTTGATGACTGTTAAAAATTATGTATACGATTGCACCTAATGTACTAAAAGGTGCTATCATACTATCAATGATGCACAAGATCCCATCACAATGCTGCAGTTAAGAGTGCTTGGGTGAGAGTAGTACTAGGATGGGTAACCTCACGAGAAGTCCTTCGGTTGTTCCTTTTTTTTGGTTTTTTTCCTTCCATAAGAAAACACAACACATTTGTAGAATCGTAACTTTTAGACAGTAGAGAACTACGCGTCTGTCAAAACAAATTATAAAGCCCCCTAGAGAGAACCACATCCTGGAAATGTAACAATGTACCAAAAATTTGGTGCCTATTTATGTTATTTTGTGATTGGGACCAAAATTTCTAATATATAGTTGTTTGTCCTTGTAATTTTGATATATTCAGATATGCATTCCTACACCGACTACCGGCTGAACTTTGTATTGAGACCCATAAAAATACAACTCTTCATAATCGTGGAAATGGATTTATGCACTTGTACCTCACATATGACTGGGTCCGATCATACCACCAATAATACATCATATCCCATCAGAACTGCATAGTTAAGAATGCTTTGGGTGAGAGTTTTACTAGGAATGGTGACCTCCGAGGAAGTTCTCATGATTCATACCTTTTTTATTATCTTCTTTTTGATAATTTTTTTTTCTTGCATGAGATATTACAACACTTTCATAAAGTTGTAACTTTTAGAACGTAGAGAACTACTCGTCCTTCAAAACCATTCCGGAAAGCCCCAAAGGGGAGTATCATTCGCTACTTTACAATCTCAAACTTTGCGATCTAGTGCCTCTTTTGGCTATTTATTCTCGTAGTTTTCGATGTATTCGGATATGGATTCTTTGTCTACCAACGGACAAAACTTACAGTGGGACCTACAATAAAAGAAACATATTGATGATAGTCGAAAAGGATGTATGCGCTTGCACGTCATGTACTAAAAAATACGATCATACTAGGACTAATGCACAAGAACCCATTCAAATGCTATAATAAAGAGTGCTTGGCCGGGAGAGTAGTACTAGGATTGGTAACATCCATGGAAGTCTTCGTGTTGCTTGCCTTTTTTTGTGTTTTATTGCATTAGATAATTAGCGCTTTCGTTAGTTTTAGATATTAATGTTTGCGATCTTGTTTCTCTTTTAGCTATTTTTGTTATCTGCACCGTAATTCTAGATCATGAAATTGTTTTTACTCATGGTTTCGATGTATTCGTAGATGTGTTCTTCAAACTATCGTTGGCCGAACATTGGATTGGGACCAAAACAAAAGACAACTCTTGATGACCGTTAAAAATTATGTATACGATTGCACCTAATGTAGTAAAAGGTGCTATCATACTATCAATGATGCACAAGATCCCATCACAATGCTGCAGTTAAGAGTGCTTGGGCGAGAGTAGTACTCGGATGGGTAACCTCATGGGAAGTCCTTCTGTTGTTCCTTTTTTTTTGGTTTTTTTCCTTCCATAAGACAACACAACACTTTTGTGGAATCGTAACTTTTAGAATGTAGAGAACTACGCGTCTGTCGAAACAAATTATAAAGCCCCCTAGAGAGAACCACATCCTGGAAATGTAACAATGTACCAAAAATTTGGTGCCTATTTATGTTATTTTGTGATTGGGACCAAAATTTCTAATATATAGTTGTTTGTCCTTGTAATTTTGATATATTCAGATATGCATTCCTAGACCGACTACCGGCCGAACTTTGTATTGAGACCCATAAAAATACAACTCTTTATAATCGTTGAAAAGGATTTATGCACTTGTACCTCACATATGACTTGGTCCGATCATACCACCAATAATACATCATATCCCATCAGAAATGCATAGTTAAGCATGCTTTGGGTGAGAGTTTTACTAGGAATGGTGACCTCCGAGGAAGTTCTCATGATTCATACCTTTTTTATTATCTTCTTTTTGATAATTTTTTTTTCGTGCATGAGATATTACAACACTTTCATAGTGTTGTAACTTTTAGAACGTAGAGAACTACTCGTCCTTCAAAACCATTCCGGAAAGCACCAAAGGAGAGTATCATTCGCTACTTTACAATCTCAAACTTTGCGATCTAGTGCCTCTTTTGGCTATTTATTCTCGTAGTTTTCGATGTATTCGGATATGGATTCTTTGTTTACCAACGGACAAAATTTACAGTGGGACCCACAATAAAAGAAACATATTGATGATAGTCGAAAAGGATGTATGCGCTTGCACGTCATGTACCAAAAAATATGATCATACTAGGACTAATGCACAAGAACCCATTCAAATGCTATAATTAAGAGTGCTTGGCCGGGAGAGTAGTACTAGGATGGGTAACATCCATGGAAGTCTTCGTGTTGCTTGCCTTTTTGTGTGTTTTATTGCATTAGATAATTAGCGCTTCCGTTAGTTTTAGATATTAATGTTTGCGATCTTGTTTCTCTTTTAGCTCTTTTTGTTATCTGCACCGTAATTCTAGATCATGAAATTGTTTTTACTCATGGTTTCGATGTATTCGTAGATGTGTTCTTCAAACTACCGCTGGCCGAACATTGGATTGGGACCAAAACAAAAGACAACTCTTAATGACCGTTGAAAATGATGTATACGATTGCACCTAATGTACTAAAAGGTGCTATCATACTATCAATGATGCACAAGATCCCATCACAATGCTGCAGTTAAGAGTGCTTGGGCGAGAGTAGTACTAGGATGGGTAACCTCACGGGAAGTCCTTCTGTTGTTCCTTTTTTTTGGTGTTTTTCCTTCCATAAGAAAACACAACACATTTGTAGAATCGTAACTTTTAGACAGTAGAGAACTACGCGTCTGTCAAAACAAATTATAAAGCCCCCTAGAGAGAACCACATCCTGGAAATGTAACAATGTACCAAAAATTTGGTGCCTATTTATGTTATTTTGTGATTGGGACCAAAATTTCTAATATATAGTTGTTTGTCCTTGTAATTTTGATGTATTCAGATATGCATTCCTAGACCGACTACCGGCCGAACTTTGTATTGAGACCCATAAAAATACAACTCTTTATAATCGTTGAAAAGGATGTATGCAGTTGTACCTCACATATGACCGGGTCTGATCATACCACCAATAATACATCATATCCCATCAGAACTGCATAGTTAAGCATGCTTGGGTGAGAGTTGTACTACGAATGGTGACCTCCGAGGAAGTTCTCATGATTCATACCTTTTTTATTATCTTCTTTTTGATACTTTTTTTTTCTTGCATGAGATATTACAACACTTTCATAGTGTTGTAACTTTTAGAACGTAGAGAACTACTCGTCCTTCAAAACCATTCCGGAAAGCCCCAAAGGAGAGTATCATTCGCTACTTTACAATCTCAAACTTTGCGATCTAGTGCCTCTTTTGGCTATTTATTCTCATAGTTTTCAATGTATTCGGATATGGATTCTTTGTCTACCAACGGACAAAACTTACAGTAGGACCCACAATAAAAGAAACATATTGATGATATTCGAAAAGGATGTATGCGCTTGCACGTCATGTACCAAAAAATATGATCATACTAGGACTAATGCACAAGAACCCATTCAAATGCTATAATTAAGAGTGCTTGGTCGGGAGAGTAGTACTAGGATGGGTAACATCCATGGAAGTCTTCGTGTTGCTTGCCTTTTTTTGTGTTTTATTGCATTAGATAATTAGCGCTTTCGTTAGTTTTAGATATTAATGTTTGCGATCTTGTTTCTCTTTTAGTTCTTTTTGTTATCTGCACCGTAATTCTAGATCATGAAATTGTTTTTACACATGGTTTTGATTTATTCGTAGATGTGTTCTTCAAACTACCGCTGGCCGATCATTGGATTGGGACCAAAAAAAAAAGACAACTCTTGATGACCGTTAAAAATGATGTATACGATTGCACCTAATGTACTAAAAGGTGCTATCATACTATCAATGATGCACAAGATCCCATCACAATGCTGCAGTTAAGAGTGCTTGGGCGAGAGTAGTACTAGGATGGGTAACCTCACGGGAAGTCCTTCTGTTGTTCCTTTTTTTTGGTGTTTTTCCTTCCATAAGAAAACACAACACATTTGTAGAATCGTAACTTTTAGACAGTAGAGAACTACGCGTCTGTCAAAACAAATTATAAAGCCCCCTAGAGAGAACCACATCCTGGAAATGTAACAATGTACCAAAAATGTGGTGCCTATTTATGTTATTTTGTGATTGGGACCAAAATTTCTAATATATAGTTGTTTGTCCTTGTAATTTTGATGTATTCAGATATGCATTCCTAGACCGACTACTGGCCGAACTTTGTATTGAGACCCATAAAAATACAACGCTTTATAATCGTTGAAAAGGATGTATGCAGTTGTACCTCACATATGACCGGGTCTGATCATACCACCAATAATACATCATATCCCATCCGAACTGCATAGTTAAGCATGCTTGGGTGAGAGTTGTACTACGAATGGTGACCTCCGAGGAAGTTCTCATGATTCATACCTTTTTTATTATCTTCTTTTTGATACTTTTTTTTTCTTGCATGAGATATTACAACACTTTTATAGTGTTGTAACTTTTAGAACGTAGAGAACTACTCGTCCTTCAAAACCATTCCGGAAAGCCCCAAAGGAGAGTATCATTTGCTACTTTACGATCTCAAACTTTGCGATCTAGTGCCTCTTTTGGCTATTTATTCTCATAGTTTTCAATGTATTCGGATATGGATTCTTTGTCTACCAACGGACAAAACTTACAGTAGGACCCACAATAAAAGAAACATATTGATGATAGTCGAAAAGGATGTATGCCGCTTGCACCGTCATGTACCAAAAAATATGATCATACTAGGACTAATGCACATGAACCCATTCAAATGCTATAATAAGGAGTGCTTGGCCGGAGAGTAGTACTAGGATGGGTAACATCCATGGAAGTCTTCGTGTTGCTTGCCCTTTTTGTGTGTTTTATTGCATTAGATAATTAGCGCTTCCGTTAGTTTTAGATATTAATGTTTGCGATCTTGTTTCTCTTTTAGTTCTTTTCGTTATCTGCACCGTAATTCTAGATCATGAAATTGTTTTTTACTCATGGTTTCGATGTATTCGTAGATGTGTTCTTCAAACTACCGCTGGCCAGAACATTGGATTGGGACCCAAAAAAAAAGACAACTCTTGATGACCGTTAAAAATTATGTATACGATTGCACCTAATTTACTAAAAGGTGCTATCATACTATCAATGATGCACAAGATCCCATCACAATGCTGCAGTTAAGAGTGCTTGGGCGAGAGTAGTACTAGGATGGGTAACCTCACGGGAAGTCCTTCTGTTGTTCCTTTTTTTTGGTTTTTTTCCTTCCATAAGAAAACACAACACATTTGTAGAATCGTAACTTTTAGACAGTAGAGAACTACGCGTCTGTGAAAACAAATTATAAAGCCCCCTAGAGAGAACCACATCCTGGAAATGTAACAATGTACCAAAAAATTGGTGCCTATTTATGTTATTTTGTGATTGGGACCAAAATTTCTAATATATAGTTGTTTGTCCTTGTAATTTTGATATATTCCAGATATGCATTCCTAGACCGACTACCGGCCGAACTTTGTATTGAGACCCATAAAATACATCTCTTTATAATCGTTGAAAAGGATTTATGCACTTGTACCTCACATATGACCGGGTCCGATCATACCACCAATAATACATCATATCCATCAGAACTGCATAGTTAAGCATGCTTTGGGTGAGAGTTTTACTAGGAATGGTTACCTCCGAGGAAGTTCTCATGATTCATACCTTTTTTATTATCTTCTTTTTGATAATTTTTTTTTCTTGCATGAGATATTACAACACTTTCATAGTGTTGTAACTTTAGAACGTAGAGAACTACTCGTCCTTCAAAACCCATTCCGGAAAGCCCCAAAGGAGAGTATCATTCGCTACTTTACAATCTCAAACTTTGCGATCTAGTGCCTCTTTTGGCTATTTATTCTCGTAGTTTTCGATGTATTCGGATATGGATTCTTGTCTACCAACGGACAAAACTTACAGTGGGACCCACAATAAAAGAAACATATTGATGATTAGTCGAAAGGATGTATGCGCTTGCACGTCATGTACCAAAAAATATGATCATACTAGGACTAATGCACAAGAACCCATTCCAAATGCTATAATTAAGAGTGCTTGGCCGGGAGAGTAGTACTAGGATGGGTAACATCCATGGAAGTCTTCGTGTTGCTTACCTTTTTGTGTGTTTTATTGCATTAGATAATTAGCGCTTCCGTTAGTTTTAGATATTAATGTTTGCGATCTTGTTTCTCTTTTAGCTCTTTTTGTTATCTGCACCGTAATTCTAGATCATGAAATTGTTTTTACTCATGGTTTCGATGTATTCGTAGATGTGTTCTTCAAACTACCGCTGGCCGAACATTGGATTGGGACCAATCAAAAGACAACTCTTAATGACCGTTGAAAGTGATGTATACGATTGCACCTAATGTACTAAAAGGTGCTATCATACTATCAATGATGCACAAGATCCCATCACAATGCTGCAGTTAAGAGTGCTTGGGCGAGAGTAGTACTAGGATGGGTAACCTCACGGAAGTCCTTCTGTTGTTCCTTTTTTTGGTGTTTTTCCTTCCATAAGAAAACACAACACATTTGTAGAATCGTAACTTTTAGACAGTAGAGAACTACGCGTCTGTCAAAACAAATTATAAAGCCCCCTAGAGAGAACCACATCCTGGAAATGTAACAATGTACCAAAAATTTGGTGCCTATTTATGTTATTTTGTGATTGGGACCAAAATTTCTAATATATAGTTGTTTGTCCTTGTAATTTGATGTATTCAGATATGCATTCCTAGACCGACTACCGGCCGAACTTTGTATTGAGACCCATAAAAATACAACTCTTTTATAATCGTTGAAAAGGATGTATGCAGGTTGTACCTCACATATGACGGGTCTGATCATACCACCAATAATACATCATATCCTATCAGAACTGCATAGTTAAGCATAGCTTGGGTGAAGTTGTACTACGAATGGTGACCTCCGAGGAAGTTCTCATGATTCATACCTTTTTTATTATCTTCTTTTTGATACTTTTTTTTTTCTTGCATGAGATATTACAACACTTTCATAGTGTTGTAACTTTTAGAACGTAGAGAACTACTCGTCCTTCAAAACCATTCCGGAAAGCCCCAAAGGAGAGTATCATTCGCTACTTTACAATCTCAAACTTTGCGATCTAGTGCCTCTTTTGGCTATTTATTCTCATAGTTTTCAATGTATTCGGATATGGATTCTTTGTCTACCAACGGACAAAACTTACAGTAGGACCCACAATAAAAGAAACATATTGATGATAGTCGAAAAGGATGTATGCGCTTGCACGTCATGTACCAAAAAATATGATCATACTAGGACTAATGCACAAGAACCCATTCAAATGCTATAATTAAGAGTGCTTGGCCGGGAGAGTAGTACTAGGATGGGTAACATCCATGGAAGTCTTCGTGTTGCTTGCCCTTTTTGTGTGTTTTATTGCCATTAGATAATTAGCGCTTCCGTTAGTTTTAGATATTAATGTTTGCGATCTTGTTTCTCTTTTAGTTCTTTTTGTTATCTGCACCGTAATTCTAGATCATGAAATTGTTTTTACACATGGTTTCGATTTATTCGTAGATGTGTCTTCAAACTACCGCTGGCCGATCATTGGATTGGGACCAAAAAAAAAGACAACTCTTGATGACCGTTAAAAATTATGTATACGATTGCACCTAATGTACTAAAAGGTGCTATCATACTATCAATGATGCACAAGATCCCATCACAATGCTGCAGTTAGAGTGCTTGGGCGAGAGTAGTACTAGGATGGGTAACCTCATGGGAAGTCCTTCTGTTGTTCCTTTTTTTTGGTTTTTTCCTTCCATAAGAAAAACACAACACATTTGTAGAATCGTAACTTTTAGACAGTTAGAGAACTACGCGTCTGTGAAAACAAATTATAAAGCCCCCTAGAGAGAACCACATCCTGGAAATGTAAAAATGTACCAAAAATTTGGTGCCTATTTATGTTATTTTGTGATTGGGACCAAAATTTCTAATATATAGTTGTTTGTCCTTGTAATTTTGATATATTCAGATATGCATTCCTAGACCGACTACCGGCCGAACTTTGTATTGAGACCCATAAAAATACAACTCTTTATTATCGTTGAAAAGGATTTATGCACTTGTACCTCACATATGACCGGGTCCGATCATACCACCAATAATACATCATATCCCATCAGAACTGCATAGTTAAGCATGCTTTGGGTGAGAGTTTTACTATGATGGTGACCTCCGAGGAAGTTCTCATGATTCATACCTTTTTTATTATCTTCTTTTTGATAATTTTTTTTTCTTGCATGAGATATTACAAACACTTTCATAGTGTTGTAACTTTTAGAACGTAGAGAACTACTCGTCCTTCAAAACCATTCCGGAAAGACCCCAAAGGAGAGTATCATTCGCTACTTTACAATCTCAAACTTTGCGATCTAGTGCCTCTTTTGGCTATTTATTCTCGTAGTTTTCGATGTATTCGGATATGGATTCTTTGTTTACCAACGGACAAAAACTTACAGTGGGACCCACAATAAAAGAAACATATTGATGATAGTCGAAAAGGATGTATGCGCTTGCACGTCATGTACCAAAAAATATGATCATACTAGGACTAATGCACAAGAACCCATTCAATGCTATAATTAAGAGTGCTTGGCCGGGAGAGTAGTACTAGGATGGGTAACATCCATGGAAGTCTTCGTGTTGCTTGCCTTTTTGTGTGTTTTATTGCATTAGATAATTAGCGCTTCTGTTAGTTTTAGATATTAATGTTTGCGATCTTGTTTCTCTTTTAGCTCTTTTTGTTATCTGCACCGTAATTCTAGATCATGAAATTGTTTTTACTCATGGTTTTGATGTATTCGTAGATGTGTTCTTCAAACTACCGCTGGCCGAACATTGGATTGGGACCAAAACAAAAGACAACTCTTAATGACCGTTGAAAATGATGTATACGATTGCACCTAATGTACTAAAAGGTGCTATCATACTATCAATGATGCACAAGATCCCATCACAATGCTGCAGTTAAGAGTGCTTGGGCGAGAGTAGTACTAGGATGGGTAACCTCACGGGAAGTCCTTCTGTTGTTCCTTTTTTTTGGTGTTTTTCCTTCCATAAGAAAACACAACACATTTGTAGAATTGTAACTTTTAGACAGTAGAGAACTACGCGTCTGTCAAAACAAATTATAAAGCCCCCTAGAGAGAACCACATCCTGGAAATGTAACAATGTACCAAAAATTTGGTGCCTATTTATGTTATTTTGTGATTGGGACCAAAATTTCTAATATATAGTTGTTTGTCCTTGTAATTTTGATGTATTCAGATATGCATTCCTAGACCGACTACCCGCCGAACTTTGTATTGAGACCCATAAAAATACAACTCTTTATAATCGTTGAAAAGGATGTATGCAGTTGTACCTCACATATGACCGGGTCTGATCATACCACCAATAATACATCATATCCCATCAGAACTGCATAGTTAAGCATGCTTGGGTGAGAGTTGTACTACGAATGGTGACCTCCGAGGAAGTTCTCATGATTCATACCTTTTTTATTATCTTCTTTTTGATAATTTTTTTTTCTTGCATGAGATATTACAACACTTTCATAGTGTTGTAACTTTTAGAACGTAGAGAACTACTCGTCCTTCAAAACCATTCCGGAAAGCCCCAAAGGAGAGTATCATTCGCTACTTTACAATCTCAAACTTTGCGATCTAGTGCCTCTTTTGGCTATTTATTCTCGTAGTTTTCGATGTATTCGGATATGGATTCTTTGTCTACCAACGGACAAAACTTACAGTGGGACCCACAATAAAAGAAACATATTGATGATAGTCGAAAAGGATGTATGCGCTTGCACGTCATGTACCAAAAAATATGATCATACTAGGACTAATGCACAAGAACCCATTCAAATGCTATAATTAAGAGTGCTTGGCCGGGAGAGTAGTACTAGGATGGGTAACATCCATGGAAGTCTTCGTGTTGCTTACCTTTTTGTGTGTTTTATTGCATTAGATAATTAGCGCTTCCGTTAGTTTTAGATATTAATGTTTGCGATGTTGTTTCTCTTTTAGCTCTTTTTGTTATCTGCACCGTAATTCTAGATCATGAAATTGTTTTTACTCATGGTTTCGATGTATTCGTAGATGTGTTCTTCAAACTACCGCTGGCCGAACATTGGATTGGGACCAAATCAAAAGACAACTCTTAATGACCGTTGAAAATGATGTATACGATTGCACCTAATGTACTAAAAGGTGCTATCATACTATCAATGATGCACAAGATCCCATCACAATGCTGCAGTTAAGAGTGCTTGGGCGAGAGTAGTACTAGGATGGGTAACCTCACGGGAAGTCCTTCTGTTGTTCCTTTTTTTGGTGTTTTTCCTTCCATAAGAAAACACAACACATTTGTAGAATCGTAACTTTTAGACAGTAGAGAACTACGCGTCTGTCAAAACAAATTATAAAGCCCCCTAGAGAGAACCACATCCTGGAAATGTAACAATGTACCAAAAATTTGGTGCCTATTTATGTTATTTTGTGATTGGGACCAAAATTTCTAATATATAGTTGTTTGTCCTTGTAATTTTGATGTATTCAGATATGCATTCCTAGACCGACTACCGGCCGAACTTTGTATTGAGACCCATAAAAATACAACTCTTTATAATCGTTGAAAAGGATGTATGCAGTTGTACCTCACATATGACCGGGTCTGATCATACCACCAATAATACATCATATCCCATCAGAACTGCATAGTTAAGCATGCTTGGGTGAGAGTTGTACTACGAATGGTGACCTCCGAGGAAGTTCTCATGATTCATACCTTTTTTATTATCTTCTTTTTGATACTTTTTTTTTCTTGCATGAGATATTACAACACTTTCATAGTGTTGTAACTTTTAGAACGTAGAGAACTACTCGTCCTTCAAAACCATTCCGGAAAGCCCCAAAGGAGAGTATCATTCGCTACTTTACAATCTCAAACTTTGCGATCTAGTGCCTCTTTTGGCTATTTATTCTCATAGTTTTCAATGTATTCGGATATGGATTCTTTGTCTACCAACGGACAAAACTTACAGTAGAACCCACAATAAAAGAAACATATTAATGATAGTCGAAAAGGATGTATGCGCTTGCACGTCATGTACCAAAAAATATGATCATACTAGGACTAATGCACAAGAACCCATTCAAATGCTATAATTAAGAGTGCTTGGTCGGGAGAGTAGTACTAGGATGGGTAACATCCATGGAAGTCTTCGTGTTGCTTGCCTTTTTTTGTGTTTTATTACATTAGATAATTAGCGCTTTCGGTAGTTTTAGATATTAATGTTTGCGATCTTGTTTCTCTTTTAGTTCTTTTTGTTATCTGCACCGTAATTCTAGATCATGAAATTGTTTTTACACATGGTTTCGATTTATTCGTAGATGTGTTCTTCAAACTACCGCTGGCCGATCATTGGATTGGGACCAAAAAAAAAGACAACTCTTGATGACCGTTAAAAATGATGTATACGATTGCACCTAATGTACTAAAAGGTGCTATCATACTATCAATGATGCACAAGATCCCATCACAATGCTGCAGTTAAGAGTGCTTGGGCGAGAGTAGTACTAGGATGGGTAACCTCACGGGAAGTCCTTCTGTTGTTCCTTTTTTTTGGTGTTTTTCCTTCCATAAGAAAACACAACACATTTGTAGAATCGTAACTTTTAGACAGTAGAGAACTACGCGTCTGTGAAAACAAATTATAAAGCCCCCTAGAGAGAACCACATCCTGGAAATGTAACAATGTACCAAAAATTTGGTGCCTATTTATGTTATTTTGTGATTGGGACCAAAATTTCTAATATATAGTTGTTTGTCCTTGTAATTTTGATATATTCAGATATGCATTCCTAGACCGACTACCGGCCGAACTTTGTATTGAGACCCATAAAAATACATCTCTTTATAATCGTTGAAAAGGATTTATGCACTTGTACCTCACATATGACCGGGTCCGATCATACCACCAATAATACATCATATCCCATCAGAACTGCATAGTTAAGCATGCTTTGGGTGAGAGTTTTACTAGGAATGGTTACCTCCGAGGAAGTTCTCATGATTCATACCTTTTTTATTATCTTCTTTTTGATAATTTTTTTTTCTTGCATGAGATATTACAACACTTTCATAGTGTTGTAACTTTTAGAACGTAGAGAACTACTCGTCCTTCAAAACCATTCCGGAAAGCCCCAAAGGAGAGTATCATTCGCTACTTTACAATCTCAAACTTTGCGATCTAGTGCCTCTTTTGGCTATTTATTCTCGTAGTTTTCGATGTATTCGGATATGGATTCTTTGTCTACCAACGGACAAAACTTACAGTGGGACCCACAATAAAAGAAACATATTGATGATAGTCGAAAAGGATGTATGCGCTTGCACGTCATGTACCAAAAAATATGATCATACTAGGACTAATGCACAAGAACCCATTCAAATGCTATAATTAAGAGTGCTTGGCCGGGAGAGTAGTACTAGGATGGGTAACATCCATGGAAGTCTTCGTGTTGCTTACCTTTTTGTGTGTTTTATTGCATTAGATAATTAGCGCTTCCGTTAGTTTTAGATATTAATGTTTGCGATCTTGTTTCTCTTTTAGATCTTTTTGTTATCTGCACCGTAATTCTAGATCATGAAATTGTTTTTACTCATGGTTTCGATGTATTCGTAGATGTGTTCTTCAAACTACCGCTGGCCGAACATTGGATTGGGACCAAAACAAAAGACAACTCTTAATGACCGTTGAAAATGATGTATACGATTGCACCTAATGTACTAAAAGGTGCTATCATACTATCAATGATGCACAAGATCCCATCACAATGCTGCAGTTAAGAGTGCTTGGGCGAGAGTAGTACTAGGATGGGTAACCTCACGGGAAGTCCTTCTGTTGTTCCTTTTTTTTGGTGTTTTTCCTTCCATAAGAAAACACAACACATTTGTAGAATCGTAACTTTTAGACAGTAGAGAACTACGCGTCTGTCAAAACAAATTATAAAGCCCCCTAGAGAGAACCACATCCTGGAAATGTAACAATGTACCAAAAATTTGGTGCCTATTTACGTTATTTTGTGATTGGGACCAAAATTTCTAATATATAGTTGTTTGTCCTTGTAATTTTGATGTATTCAGATATGCATTCCTAGACCGACTACCGGCCGAACTTTGTATTGAGACCCATAAAAATACAACTCTTTATAATCGTTGAAAAGGATGTATGCAGTTGTACCTCACATATGACCGGGTCCGATCATACCACCAATAATACATCATATCCCATCAGAACTGCATAGTTAAGCATGCTTTGGGTGAGAGTTTTACTAGGAATGGTTACCTCCGAGGAAGTTCTCATGATTCATACCTTTTTTATTATCTTCTTTTTGATAATTTTTTTTTCTTGCATGAGATATTACAACACTTTCATAGTGTTGTAACTTTTAGAACGTAGAGAACTACTCGTCCTTCAAAACCATTCCGGAAAGCCCCAAAGGAGAGTATCATTCGCTACTTTACAATCTCAAACTTTGCGATCTAGTGCCTCTTTTGGCTATTTATTCTCGTAGTTTTCGATGTATTCGGATATGGATTCTTTGTCTACCAACGGACAAAACTTACAGTGGGACCCACAATAAAAGAAACATATTGATGATAGTCGAAAAGGATGTATGCGCTTGCACGTCATGTACCAAAAAATATGATCATACTAGGACTAATGCACAAGAACCCATTCAAATGCTATAATTAAGAGTGCTTGGCCGGGAGAGTAGTACTAGGATGGGTAACATCCATGGAAGTCTTCGTGTTGCTTACCTTTTTGTGTGTTTTATTGCATTAGATAATTAGCGCTTCCGTTAGTTTTAGATATTAATGTTTGCGATCTTGTTTCTCTTTTAGATCTTTTTGTTATCTGCACCGTAATTCTAGATCATGAAATTGTTTTTACTCATGGTTTCGATGTATTCGTAGATGTGTTCTTCAAACTACCGCTGGCCGAACATTGGATTGGGACCAAAACAAAAGACAACTCTTAATGACCGTTGAAAATGATGTATACGATTGCACCTAATGTACTAAAAGGTGCTATCATACTATCAATGATGCACAAGATCCCATCACAATGCTGCAGTTAAGAGTGCTTGGGCGAGAGTAGTACTAGGATGGGTAACCTCACGGGAAGTCCTTCTGTTGTTCCTTTTTTTTGGTGTTTTTCCTTCCATAAGAAAACACAACACATTTGTAGAATCGTAACTTTTAGACAGTAGAGAACTACGCGTCTGTCAAAACAAATTATAAAGCCCCCTAGAGAGAACCACATCCTGGAAATGTAACAATGTACCAAAAATTTGGTGCCTATTTACGTTATTTTGTGATTGGGACCAAAATTTCTAATATATAGTTGTTTGTCCTTGTAATTTTGATGTATTCAGATATGCATTCCTAGACCGACTACCGGCCGAACTTTGTATTGAGACCCATAAAAATACAACTCTTTATAATCGTTTAAAAGGATGTATGCAGTTGTACCTCACATATGACCGGGTCTGAACATACCACCAATAATACATCATATCCCATCAGAACTGCATAGTTAAGCATGCTTGGGTGAGAGTTGTACTACGAATGGTGACCTCCGAGGAAGTTCTCATGATTCATACCTTTTTTATTATCTTCTTTTTGATACTTTTTTTTTCTTGCATGAGATATTACAACACTTTCATAGTGTTGTAACTTTTAGAACGTAGAGAACTACTCGTCCTTCAAAACCATTCCGGAAAGCCCCAAAGGAGAGTATCATTCGCTACTTTACAATCTCAAACTTTGCGATCTAGTGCCTCTTTTGGCTATTTATTCTCATAGTTTTCAATGTATTCGGATATGGATTCTTTGTCTACCAACGGACAAAACTTACAGTAGGACCCACAATAAAAGAAACATATTGATGATAGTCGAAAAGGATGTATGCGCTTGCACGTCATGTACCAATAAATATGATCATACTAGGACTAATGCACAAGAACCCATTCAAATGCTATAATTAAGAGTGCTTGGTCGGGAGAGTAGTACTAGGATGGGTAACATCCATGGAAGTCTTCGTGTTGCTTGCCTTTTTTTGTGTTTTATTGCATTAGATAATTAGCGCTTTCGTTAGTTTTAGATATTAATGTTTGCGATCTTGTTTCTCTTTTAGTTCTTTTTGTTATATGCACCGTAATTCTAGATCATGAAATTGTTTTTACACATGGTTTCGATTTATTCGTAGATGTGTTTTTCAAACTACCGCTGGCCGATCATTGGATTGGGACCAAAAAAAAAGACAACTCTTGATGACCGTTAAAAATGATGTATACGATTGCACCTAATGTACTAAAAGGTGCTATCATACTATCAATGATGCACAAGATCCCATCACAATGCTGCAGTTAAGAGTGCTTGGGCGAGAGTAGTACTAGGATGGGTAACCTCACGGGAAGTCCTTCTGTTGTTCCTTTTTTTTGGTTTTTTTCCTTCCATAAGCAAACACAACACTTTCGTAGCATCGTAACTTTTAGAATGTAGAGAACTACGCATCTGTCAAAACAAATTATAAAGCCCCCTAGAGAGAACCACATCCTGGAAATGTAACAATGTACCAAAAATTTGGTGCCTATTTACGTTATTTTGTGATTGGGACCAAAATTTCTAATATATAGTTGTTTGTCCTTGTAATTTTGATATATTCAGATATGCATTCCTAGACCGATTACCGGCCGAACTTTGTATTGAGACCCATAAAAATACAACTCTTTATAATCGTTGAAAAGGATTTATGCACTTGTACCTCACATATGACTGGGTCCGATCATACCACCAATAATACATCATATCCCATCAGAAATGCATAGTTAAGCATGCTTTGGGTGAGAGTTTTACTAGGAATGGTGACCTCCGAGGAAGTTCTCATGATTCATACCTTTTTTATTATCTTCTTTTTGATACTTTTTTTTTCTTGCATGAGATATTACAACACTTTCATAGTGTTGTAACTTTTAGAACGTAGAGAACTACTCGTCCTTCAAAACCATTCCGGAAAGCCCCAAAGGAGAGTATCATTCGCTACTTTACAATCTCAAACTTTGCGATCTAGTGCCTCTTTTGGCTATTTATTCTCATAGTTTTCAATGTATTCGGATATGGATTCTTTGTCTACCAACGGACAAAACTTACAGTAGGACCCACAATAAAAGAAACATATTGATGATAGTCGAAAAGGATGTATGCGCTTGCACGTCATGTACCAAAAAATATGATCATACTAGGACTAATACACAAGAACCCATTCAAATGCTATAATTAAGAGTGCTTGGTCGGGAGAGTAGTACTAGGATGGGTAACATCCATGGAAGTCTTCGTGTTGCTTGCCCTTTTTGTGTGTTTTATTGCATTAATTAATTAGCGCTTCCGTTAGTTTTAGATATTAATGTTTGCGATCTTGTTTCTCTTTTAGTTCTTTTTGTTATCTGCATCGTAATTCTAGATCATGAAATTGTTTTTACTCATGGTTTCGATGTATTCGTAGATGTGTTCTTCAAACTACCGCTGGCCGAACATTGGATTGGGACCAAAAAAAAAGACAACTCTTGATGACCGTTAAAAATTATGTATACGATTGCACCTAATTTACTAAAAGGTGCTATCATACTATCAATGATGCACAAGATCCCATCACAATGCTGCAGTTAAGAGTGCTTGGGCGAGAGTAGTACTAGGATGGGTAACCTCACGGGAAGTCCTTCTGTTGTTCCTTTTTTTTGGTTTTTTTCCTTCCATAAAAAAACACAACACATTTGTAGAATCGTAACTTTTAGACAGTAGAGAACTACGCGTCTGTCAAAACAAATTATAAAGCCCCCTAGAGAGAACCACATCCTGGAAATGTAACAATGTACCAAAAATTTGGTGCCTTTTTATGTTATTTTGTGATTGGGACCAAAATTTCTAATATATAGTTGTTTGTCCTTGTAATTTTGATATATTCAGATATGCATTCCTAGACCGACTACCGGCCGAACTTTGTATTGAGACCCATAAAAATACAACTCTTTATAATCGTTGAAAAGGATTTATGCACTTGTACCTCACATATGACCGGGTCCGATCATACCACCAATAATACATCATATCCCATCAGAACTGCATAGTTAAGCATGCTTTGGGTGAGAGTTTTACTAGGAATGGTGACCTCCGAGGAAGTTCTCATGATTCATACCTTTTTTATTATCTTCTTTTTGATACTTTTTTTTTCTTGCATGAGATATTACAACACTTTCATAGTGTTGTAACTTTTAGAACGTAGAGAACTACTCGTCCTTCAAAACCATTCCGGAAAGCCCCAAAGGAGAGTATCATTCGCTACTTTACAATCTCAAACTTTGCGATCTAGTGCCTCTTTTGGCTATTTATTCTCATAGTTTTCAATGTATTCGGATATGGATTCTTTGTCTACCAACGGACAAAACTTACAGTAGGACCCACAATAAAAGAAACATATTGATGATAGTCGAAAAGGATGTATGCGCTTGCACGTCATGTACCAAAAAATATGATCATACTAGGACTAATGCACAAGAACCCATTCAAATGCTATAATTAAGAGTGCTTGGCCGGGAGAGTAGTACTAGGATGGGTAACATCCATGGAAGTCTTCGTGTTGCTTGCCCTTTTTGTGTGTTTTATTGCATTAATTAATTAGCGCTTCCGTTAGTTTTAGATATTAATGTTTGCGATCTTGTTTCTCTTTTAGTTCTTTTTGTTATCTGCATCGTAATTCTAGATCATGAAATTGTTTTTACTCATGGTTTCGATGTATTCGTAGATGTGTTCTTCAAACTACCGCTGGCCGAACATTGGATTGGGACCAAAAAAAAAGACAACTCTTGATGACCGTTAAAAATTATGTATACGATTGCACCTAATTTACTAAAAGGTGCTATCATACTATCAATGATGCACAAGATCCCATCACAATGCTGCAGTTAAGAGTGCTTGGGCGAGAGTAGTACTAGGATGGGTAACCTCACGGGAAGTCCTTCTGTTGTTCCTTTTTTTTGGTTTTTTTCCTTCCATAAAAAAACACAACACATTTGTAGAATCGTAACTTTTAGACATTAGAGAACTACGCGTCTGTGAAAACAAATTATAAAGCCCCCTAGAGAGAACCACATCCTGGAAATGTAACAATGTACCAAAAATTTGGTGCCTATTTATGTTATTTTGTGATTGGGACCAAAATTTCTAATATATAGTTGTTTGTCCTTGTAATTTTGATATATTCAGATATGCATTCCTAGACCGACTACCGGCCGAACTTTGTATTGAGACCCATAAAAATACAACTCTTTATAATCGTTGAAAAGGATTTATGCACTTGTACGTCACATATGACCGGGTCCGATCATACCACCAATAATACATCATATCCCATCAGAACTGCATAGTTAAGCATGCTTTGGGTGAGAGTTTTACTAGGAATGGTGACCTCCGAGGAAGTTCTCATGATTCATACCTTTTTTATTATCTTCTTTTTGATACTTTTTTTTTCTTGCATGAGATATTACAACACTTTCATAGTGTTGTAACTTTTAGAACGTAGAGAACTACTCGTCCTTCAAAACCATTCCGGAAAGCCCCAAAGGAGAGTATCATTCGCTACTTTACAATCTCAAACTTTGCGATCTAGTGCCTCTTTTGGCTATTTATTCTCATAGTTTTCAATGTATTCGGATATGGATTCTTTGTCTACCAACGGACAAAACTTACAGTAGGACCCACAATAAAAGAAACATATTGATGATAGTCGAAAAGGATGTATGCGCTTGCACGTCATGTACCAAAAAATATGATCATACTAGGACTAATGCACAAGAACCCATTCAAATGCTATAATTAAGAGTGCTTGGCCGGGAGAGTAGTACTAGGATGGGTAACATCCATGGAAGTCTTCGTGTTGCTTGCCCTTTTTGTGTGTTTTATTGCATTAATTAATTAGCGCTTCCGTTAGTTTTAGATATTAATGTTTGCGATCTTGTTTCTCTTTTAGTTCTTTTTGTTATCTGCATCGTAATTCTAGATCATGAAATTGTTTTTACTTATGGTTTCGATGTATTCGTAGATGTGTTCTTCAAACTACCGCTGGCCGAACATTGGATTGGGACCAAAAAAAAAGACAACTCTTGATGACCGTTAAAAATTATGTATACGATTGCACCTAATTTACTAAAAGGTGCTATCATACTATCAATGATGCACAAGATCCCATCACAATGCTGCAGTTAAGAGTGCTTGGGCGAGAGTAGTACTAGGATGGGTAACCTCACGGGAAGTCCTTCTGTTGTTCCTTTTTTTTGGTTTTTTACCTTCCATAAAAAAACACAACACATTTGTAGAATCGTAACTTTTAGACAGTAGAGAACTACGCGTCTGTGAAAACAAATTATAAAGCCCCCTAGAGAGAACCACATCCTGGAAATGTAACAATGTACCAAAAATTTGGTGCCTATTTATGTTATTTTGTGATTGGGACCAAAATTTCTAATATATAGTTGTTTGTCCTTGTAATTTTGATATATTCAGATATGCATTCCTAGACCGACTACCGGCCGAACTTTGTATTGAGACCCATAAAAATACATCTCTTTATAATCGTTGAAAAGGATTTATGCACTTGTACCTCACATATGACCGGGTCCGATCATACCACCAATAATACATCATATCCCATCAGAACTGCATAGTTAAGCATGCTTTGGGTGAGAGTTTTACTAGGAATGGTTACCTCCGAGGAAGTTCTCATGATTCATACCTTTTTTATTATCTTCTTTTTGATACTTTTTTTTTCTTGCATGAGATATTACAACACTTTCATAGTGTTGTAACTTTTAGAACGTAGAGAACTACTCGTCCTTCAAAACCATTCCGGAAAGCCCCAAAGGAGAGTATCATTCGCTACTTTACAATCTCAAACTTTGCGATCTAGTGCCTCTTTTGGCTATTTATTCTCATAGTTTTCAATGTATTCGGATATGGATTCTTTGTCTACCAACGGACAAAACTTACAGTAGGACCCACAATAAAAGAAACATATTGATGATAGTCGAAAAGGATGTATGCGCTTGCACGTCATGTACCAAAAAATATGATCATACTAGGACTAATGCACAAGAACCCATTCAAATGCTATAATTAAGAGTGCTTGGCCGGGAGAGTAGTACTAGGATGGGTAACATCCATGGAAGTCTTCGTGTTGCTTGCCCTTTTTGTGTGTTTTATTGCATTAATTAATTAGCGCTTCCGTTAGTTTTAGATATTAATGTTTGCGATCTTGTTTCTCTTTTAGTTCTTTTTGTTATCTGCATCGTAATTCTAGATCATGAAATTGTTTTTACTTATGGTTTCGATGTATTCGTAGATGTGTTCTTCAAACTACCGCTGGCCGAACATTGGATTGGGACCAAAAAAAAAGACAACTCTTGATGACCGTTAAAAATTATGTATACGATTGCACCTAATTTACTAAAAGGTGCTATCATACTATCAATGATGCACAAGATCCCATCACAATGCTGCAGTTAAGAGTGCTTGGGCGAGAGTAGTACTAGGATGGGTAACCTCACGGGAAGTCCTTCTGTTGTTCCTTTTTTTTGGTTTTTTTCCTTCCATAAAAAAACACAACACATTTGTAGAATCGTAACTTTTAGACAGTAGAGAACTACGCGTCTGTGAAAACAAATTATAAAGCCCCCTAGAGAGAACCACATCCTGGAAATGTAACAATGTACCAAAAATTTGGTGCCTATTTATGTTATTTTGTGATTGGGACCAAAATTTCTAATATATAGTTGTTTGTCCTTGTAATTTTGATATATTCAGATATGCATTCCTAGACCGACTACCGGCCGAACTTTGTATTGAGACCCATAAAAATACATCTCTTTATAATCGTTGAAAAGGATTTATGCACTTGTACCTCACATATGACCGGGTCCGATCATACCACCAATAATACATCATATCCCATCAGAACTGCATAGTTAAGCATGCTTTGGGTGAGAGTTTTACTAGGAATGGTTACCTCCGAGGAAGTTCTCATGATTCATACCTTTTTTATTATCTTCTTTTTGATACTTTTTTTTTCTTGCATGAGATATTACAACACTTTCATAGTGTTGTAACTTTTAGAACGTAGAGAACTACTCGTCCTTCAAAACCATTCCGGAAAGCCCCAAAGGAGAGTATCATTCGCTACTTTACAATCTCAAACTTTGCGATCTAGTGCCTCTTTTGGCTATTTATTCTCATAGTTTTCAATGTATTCGGATATGGATTCTTTGTCTACCAACGGACAAAACTTACAGTAGGACCCACAATAAAAGAAACATATTGATGATAGTCGAAAAGGATGTATGCGCTTGCACGTCATGTACCAAAAAATATGATCATACTAGGACTAATGCACAAGAACCCATTCAAATGCTATAATTAAGAGTGCTTGGCCGGGAGAGTAGTACTAGGATGGGTAACATCCATGGAAGTCTTCGTGTTGCTTGCCCTTTTTGTGTGTTTTATTGCATTAATTAATTAGCGCTTCCGTTAGTTTTAGATATTAATGTTTGCGATCTTGTTTCTCTTTTAGTTCTTTTTGTTATCTGCATCGTAATTCTAGATCATGAAATTGTTTTTACTTATGGTTTCGATGTATTCGTAGATGTGTTCTTCAAACTACCGCTGGCCGAACATTGGATTGGGACCAAAAAAAAAGACAACTCTTGATGACCGTTAAAAATTATGTATACGATTGCACCTAATTTACTAAAAGGTGCTATCATACTATCAATGATGCACAAGATCCCATCACAATGCTGCAGTTAAGAGTGCTTGGGCGAGAGTAGTACTAGGATGGGTAACCTCACGGGAAGTCCTTCTGTTGTTCCTTTTTTTTGGTTTTTTTCCTTCCATAAAAAAACACAACACATTTGTAGAATCGTAACTTTTAGACAGTAGAGAACTACGCGTCTGTGAAAACAAATTATAAAGCCCCCTAGAGAGAACCACATCCTGGAAATGTAACAATGTACCAAAAATTTGGTGCCTATTTATGTTATTTTGTGATTGGGACCAAAATTTCTAATATATAGTTGTTTGTCCTTGTAATTTTGATATATTCAGATATGCATTCCTAGACCGACTACCGGCCGAACTTTGTATTGAGACCCATAAAAATACATCTCTTTATAATCGTTGAAAAGGATTTATGCACTTGTACCTCACATATGACCGGGTCCGATCATACCACCAATAATACATCATATCCCATCAGAACTGCATAGTTAAGCATGCTTTGGGTGAGAGTTTTACTAGGAATGGTTACCTCCGAGGAAGTTCTCATGATTCATACCTTTTTTATTATCTTCTTTTTGATAATTTTTTTTTCTTGCATGAGATATTACAACACTTTCATAGTGTTGTAACTTTTAGAACGTAGAGAACTACTCGTCCTTCAAAACCATTCCGGAAAGCCCCAAAGGAGAGTATCATTCGCTACTTTACAATCTCAAACTTTGCGATCTAGTGCCTCTTTTGGCTATTTATTCTCGTAGTTTTCGATGTATTCGGATATGGATTCTTTGTCTACCAACGGACAAAACTTACAGTGGGACCCACAATAAAAGAAACATATTGATGATAGTCGAAAAGGATGTATGCGCTTGCACGTCATGTACCAAAAAATATGATCATACTAGGACTAATGCACAAGAACCCATTCAAATGCTATAATTAAGAGTGCTTGGCCGGGAGAGTAGTACTAGGATGGGTAACATCCATGGAAGTCTTCGTGTTGCTTACCTTTTTGTGTGTTTTATTGCATTAGATAATTAGCGCTTCCGTTAGTTTTAGATATTAATGTTTGCGATCTTGTTTCTCTTTTAGCTCTTTTTGTTATCTGCACCATAATTCTAGATCATGAAATTGTTTTTACTCATGGTTTCGATGTATTCGTAGATGTGTTCTTCAAACTACCGCTGGCCGAACATTGGATTGGGACCAAAACAAAAGACAACTCTTAATGACCGTTGAAAATGATGTATACGATTGCACCTAATGTACTAAAAGGTGCTATCATACTATCAATGATGCACAAGATCCCATCACAATGCTGCAGTTAAGAGTGCTTGGGCGAGAGTAGTACTAGGATGGGTAACCTCACGGGAAGTCCTTCTGTTGTTCCTTTTTTTTGGTTTTTTTCCTTCCATAAGAAAACACAACACATTTGTAGAATCGTAACTTTTAGACAGTAGAGAACTACGCGTCTGTCAAAACAAATTATAAAGCCCCCTAGAGAGAACCACATCCTGGAAATGTAACAATGTACCAAAAATTTGGTGCCTATTTATGTTATTTTGTGATTGGGACCAAAATTTCTAATATATAGTTGTTTGTCCTTGTAATTTTGATATATTCAGATATGCATTCCTAGACCGACTACCGGCCGAACTTTGTATTGGGACCCATAAAAATACAACTCTTTATAATCGTTGAAAAGGATTTATGCACTTGTACCTCACATATGACAGGGTCCGATCATACCACCAATAATACATCATATCCCATCAGAACTGCATAGTTAAGCATGCTTTGGGTGAGAGTTTTACTAGGAATGGTGACCTCCGAGGAAGTTCTCATGATTCATACCTTTTTTATTATCTTCTTTTTGATAATTTTTTTTTCTTGCATGAGATATTACAACACTTTCATAGTGTTGTAACTTTTAGAACGTAGAGAACTACTCGTCCTTCAAAACCATTCCGGAAAGCCCCAAAGGATAGTATCATTCGCTACTTTACAATCTCAAACTTTGCGATCTAGTGCCTCTTTTGGCTATTTATTCTCGTAGTTTTCGATGTATTCGGATATGGATTCTTTGTCTACCAACGGACAAAACTTACAGTGGGACCCACAATAAAAGAAACATATTGATGATAGTCGAAAAGGATGTATGCGCTTGCACGTAATGTACCAAAAAATATGATCATACTAGGACTAATGCACAAGAACCCATTCAAATGCTATAATTAAGAGTGCTTGACCGGGAGAGTAGTACTAGGATGGGTACCATCCATGGAAGTCTTCGTGTTGCTTGCCTTTTAGTGTGTTTTATTGCATTAGATAATTAGCGCCTCCGTTAGTTTTAGATATTAATGTTTGCGATCTTGTTTCTCTTTTAGCTCTTTTTGTTATCTGCACCGTAATTCTAGATCATGAAATTGTTTTTACTCATGGTTTCGATGTATTCGTAGATGTGTTCTTCAAACTACCGCTGGCCAAACATTGGATTGGGACCAAATCAAAAGACAACTCTTAATGACCGTTGAAAATGATGTATACGATTGCACCTAATGTACTAAAAGGTGCTATCATACCATCAATGATGCACAAGATCCCATCACAATGCTGCAGTTAAGAGTGCTTGGGCGAGAGTAGTACTAGGATGGGTAACCTCAAGGGAAGTCCTTCTGTTGTTCCTTTTTTTTGGTGTTTTTCCTTCCATAAGAAAACACAACACATTTGTAGAATCGTAACTTTTAGAAAGCAGAGAACTACGCGTCTGTCAAAACAAATTATAAAGCCCCCTAGAGAGAACCACATCCTGGAAATCTAACAATGTACCAAAAATTTGGTGCCTATTTATGTTATTTTGTGATTGGGACCAAAATTTCTAATATATAGTTGTTTGTCCTTGTAATTTTGATGTATTCAGATATGCATTCCTAGACCGACTACCGGCCGAACTTTGTATTGAGACCCATAAAAATACAACTCTTTATAATCGTTGAAAAGGATTTATGCACTTGTACCTCACATATGACCGGGTCCGATCATACCACCAATAATACATCATATTCCATCAGAACTGCATAGTTAAGCATGCTTTGGGTGAGAGTTTCACTAGGAATGGTGACCTCCGAGGAAGTTCTCATGATTCATACCTTTTTTATTATCTTCTTTTTGATAATTTTTTTTTCTTGCATGAGATATTACAACACTTTCATAGTGTTGTAACTTTTAGAACGTAGAGAACTACTCGTCCTTCAAAACCATTCCGGAAAGCCCCAAAGGAGAGTATCATTCGCTACTTAACAATCTCAAACTTTGCGATCTAGTGCCTCTTTGTGCTATTTATTCTCATAGTTTTCAATGTATTCGGATATGGATTCTTTGTCTACCAACGGACAAAACTTACAGTAGGACCCACAATAAAAGAAACATATTGATGATAGTCGAAAAGGATGTATGCGCTTGCACGTCATGTACCAAAAAATATGATCATACTAGGACTAATGCACAAGAACCCATTTAAATGCTATAATTAAGAGTGCTTGGCCGGGAGAGTAGTACTAGGATGGGTAACATCCATGGAAGTCTTCGTGTTGCTTGCCCTTTTTGTGTGTTTTATTGCATTAGATAATTAGTCTCTCCGTTAGTTTTAGATATTAATGTTTGCGATCTTGTTTCTCTTTTAGTTCTTTTTGTTATCTGCACCGTAATTCTAGATCATGAAATTGTTTTTACTCATGGTTTCGATTTATTCGTAGATGTGTTCTTCAAACTACCGCTGGCCGATCATTGGATTGGGACCAAAAAAAAAGACAACTCTTGATGACCGTTAAAAATTATGTATACGATTGCACCTAATTTACTAAAAGGTGCTATCATACTATCAATGATGCACAAGATCCCATCACAATGCTGCAGTTAAGAGTGCTTGGGCGAGAGTAGTACTAGGATGGGTAACCTCACGGGAAGTCCTTCTGTTGTTCCTTTTTTTTGGTTTTTTTCCTTCCATAAGAAAACACAACACATTTGTAGAATCGTAACTTTTAGACAGTAGAGAACTACGCGTCTGTCAAAACAAATTATAAAGCCCCCTAGAGAGAACCACATCCTGGAAATGTAACAATGTACCAAAAATTTGGTGCCTATTTATGTTATTTTGTGATTGGGACCAAAATTTCTAATAATATATAGTTGTTTGTCCTTGTAATTTTGATATATTCAGATATGCATTCCTAGACCGACTACCGGCCGAACTTTGTATTGAGACCCATAAAAATACAACTCTTTATAATCGTTGAAAAGGATTTATGCACTTGTACCTCACATATGACCGGGTCCGATCATACCACCAATAATACATCATATCCCATCAGAACTTCATAGTTAAGCATGCTTTGGGTGAGAGTTTTACTAGGAATGGTGACCTCCGAGGAAGTTCTCATGATTCATACCTTTTTTATTATCTTCTTTTTGATAATTTTTTTTTCTTGCATGAGATATTACAACACTTTCATAGTGTTGTAACTTTTAGAACGTAGAGAACTACTCGTCCTTCAAAACCATTCCGGAAAGCCCCAAAGGAGAGTATCATTCGCTACTTTACAATCTCAAACTTTGCGATCTAGTGCCTCTTTTGGCTATTTATTCTCGTAGTTTTTGATGTATTCGGATATGGATTCTTTGTCTACCAACGGACAAAACTTACAGTGGGACCCACAATAAAAGAAACATATTGATGATAGTCGAAAAGGATGTATGCGCTTGCACGTCATGTACCAAAAAATATGATCATACTAGGACTAATGCACAAGAACCCATTCAAATGCTATAATTAAGAGTGCTTGGTCGGGAGAGTAGTACTAGGATGGGTACCATCCATGGAAGTCTTCGGGTTGCTTGCCTTTTTGTGTGTTTTATTGCATTAGATAATTAGCGCTTTCGTTAGTTTTAGATATTAATGTTTGCGATCTTGTTTCTCTTTTAGCTCTTTTTGTTATCTGCACCATAATTCTAGATCATGAAATTGTTTTTACTCATGGTTTCGATGTATTCGTAGATGTGTTCTTCAAACTACCGCTGGCCGAACATTGGATTGGGACCAAAACAAAAGACAACTCTTAATGACCGTTGAAAATGATGTATACGATTGCACCTAATGTACTAAAAGGTGCTATCATACTATCAATGATGCACAAGATCCCATCACAATGCTGCAGTTAAGAGTGCTTGGGCGAGAGTAGTACTAGGATGGGTAACCTCACGGGAAGTCCTTCTGTTGTTCCTTTTTTTTGGTTTTTTTCCTTCCATAAGAAAACACAACACATTTGTAGAATCGTAACTTTTAGACAGTAGAGAACTACGCGTCTGTCAAAACAAATTATAAAGCCCCCTAGAGAGAACCACATCCTGGAAATGTAACAATGTACCAAAAATTTGGTGCCTATTTATGTTATTTTGTGATTGGGACCAAAATTTCTAATATATAGTTGTTTGTCCTTGTAATTTTGATATATTCAGATATGCATTCCTAGACCGACTACCGGCCGAACTTTGTATTGAGACCCATAAAAATACAACTCTTTATAATCGTTGAAAAGGATTTATGCACTTGTACCTCACATATGACAGGGTCCGATCATACCACCAATAATACATCATATCCCATCAGAACTGCATAGTTAAGCATGCTTTGGGTGAGAGTTTTACTAGGAATGGTGACCTCCGAGGAAGTTCTCATGATTCATACCTTTTTTATTATCTTCTTTTTGATAATTTTTTTTTCTTGCATGAGATATTACAACACTTTCATAGTGTTGTAACTTTTAGAACGTAGAGAACTACTCGTCCTTCAAAACCATTCCCCGGAAAGCCCCAAAGGATAGTATCATTCGCTACTTTACAATCTCAAACTTTGCGATCTAGTGCCTCTTTTGGCTATTTATTCTCGTAGTTTTCGATGTATTCGGATATGGATTCTTTGTCTACCAACGGACAAAACTTACAGTGGGACCCACAATAAAAGAAACATATTGATGATAGTCGAAAAGGATGTATGCGCTTGCACGTAATGTACCAAAAAATATGATCATACTAGGACTAATGCACAAGAACCCATTCAAATGCTATAATTAAGAGTGCTTGGCCGGGAGAGTAGTACTAGGATGGGTACCATCCATGGAAGTCTTCGTGTTGCTTGCCTTTTAGTGTGTTTTATTGCATTAGATAATTAGCGCCTCCGTTAGTTTTAGATATTAATGTTTGCGATCTTGTTTCTCTTTTAGCTCTTTTTGTTATCTGCACCGTAATTCTAGATCATGAAATTGTTTTTACTCATGGTTTCGATGTATTCGTAGATGTGTTCTTCAAACTACCGCTGGCCAAACATTGGATTGGGACCAAATCAAAAGACAACTCTTAGACCGTTGAAAATGATGTATACGATTGCACCTAATGTACTAAAAGGTGCTATCATACTATCAATGATGCACAAGATCCCATCACAATGCTGCAGTTAAGAGTGCTTGGGCGAGAGTAGTACTAGGATGGGTAACCTCAAGGGAAGTCCTTCTGTTGTTCCTTTTTTTTGGTGTTTTTCCTTCCATAAGAAAACACAACACATTTGTAGAATCGTAACTTTTAGAAAGCAGAGAACTACGCGTCTGTCAAAACAAATTATAAAGCCCCCTAGAGAGAACCACATCCTGGAAATCTAACAATGTACCAAAAATTTGGTGCCTATTTATGTTATTTTGTGATTGGGACCAAAATTTCTAATATATAGTTGTTTGTCCTTGTAATTTTGATGTATTCAGATATGCATTCCTAGACCGACTACCGGCCGAACTTTGTATTGAGACCCATAAAAATACAACTCTTTATAATCGTTGAAAAGGATTTATGCACTTGTACCTCACATATGACCGGGTCCGATCATACCACCAATAATACATCATATTCCATCAGAACTGCATAGTTAAGCATGCTTTGGGTGAGAGTTTCACTAGGAATGGTGACCTCCGAGGAAGTTCTCATGATTCATACCTTTTTTATTATCTTCTTTTTGATAATTTTTTTTTCTTGCATGAGATATTACAACACTTTCATAGTGTTGTAACTTTTAGAACGTAGAGAACTACTCGTCCTTCAAAACCATTCCGGAAAGCCCCAAAGGAGAGTATCATTCGCTACTTTACAATCTCAAACTTTGCGATCTAGTGCCTCTTTTGGCTATTTATTCTCGTAGTTTTCGATGTATTCGGATATGGATTCTTTGTCTACCAACGGACAAAACTTACAGTGGGACCTACAATAAAAGAAACATATTGATGATAGTCGAAAAGGATGTATGCGCTTGCACGTCATGTACCAAAAAATATGATCATACTAGGACTAATGCACAAGAACCCATTCAAATGCTATAATTAAGAGTGCTTGGTCGGGAGAGTAGTACTAGGATGGGTACCATCCATGGAAGTCTTCGGGTTGCTTGCCTTTTTGTGTGTTTTATTGCATTAGATAATTAGCGCTTTCGTTAGTTTTAGATATTAATGTTTGCGATCTTGTTTCTCTTTTAGCTCTTTTTGTTATCTGCACCATAATTCTAGATCATGAAATTGTTTTTACTCATGGTTTCGATGTATTCGTAGATGTGTTCTTCAAACTACCGCTGGCAGAACATTGGATTAGGACCAAAACAAAAGACAACTCTTAATGACCGTTGAAAATGATGTATACGATTGCACCTAATGTACTAAAAGGTGCTATCATACTATCAATGATGCACAAGATCCCATCACAATGCTGCAGTTAAGAGTGCTTGGGCGAGAGTAGTACTAGGATGGGTAACCTCACGGGAAGTCCTTCTGTTGTTCCTTTTTTTTGGTGTTTTTCCTTCCATAAGAAAACACAACACATTTGTAGAATCGTAACTTTTAGACAGTAGAGAACTACGCGTCTCTCAAAATAAATTATTAAGCCCCCTAGAGAGAACCACATCCTGGAAATGTAACAATGTACCAAAAATTTGGTGCCTATTTATGTTATTTTGTGATTGGGACCAAAATTTCTAATATATAGTTGTTTGTCCTTGTAATTTTGATATATTCAGATATGCATTCCTAGACCGACTACCGGCCGAACTTTGTATTGAGACCCATAAAAATACAACTCTTTATAATCGTTGAAAAGGATTTATGCACTTGTACCTCACATATGACCGGGTCCGATCATACCACCAATAATACATCATATCCCATCAGAACTGCATAGTTAAGCATGCTTTGGGTGAGAGTTTCACTAGGAATGGTGACCTCCGAGGAAGTTCTCATGATTCATACCTTTTTTATTATCTTCTTTTTGATAATTTTTTTTTCTTGCATGAGATATTACAACACTTTCATAGTGTTGTAACTTTTAGAACGTAGAGAACTACTCGTCCTTCAAAACCATTCCGGAAAGCCCCAAAGGGAAGTATCATTCGCTACTTTACAATCTCAAACTTTGCGATCTAGTGCCTCTTTTGGCTATTTATTCTCGTAGTTTTTGATGTATTCGGATATAGATTCTTTGTCTACCAACGGACAAAACTTACAGTGGGACCCACAATAAAAGAAACATATTGATGATAGTCGAAAAGGATGTATGCGCTTGCACGTAATGTACCAAAAAATATGATCATACTAGGACTAATGCACAAGAACCCATTCAAATGCTATAATTAAGAGTGCTTGGCCGGGAGAGTAGTACTAGGATGGGTAACATCCATGGAAGTCTTCGTGTTGCTTGCCTTTTAGTGTGTTTTATTGCATTAGATAATTAGCGCTTCCGTTAGTTTTAGATATTAATGTTTGCGATCTTGTTTCTCTTTTAGCTCTTTTTGTTATCTGCACCGTAATTCTAGATCATGAAATTGTTTTTACTCATGGTTTCGATGTATTCGTAGATGTGTTCTTCAAACTACCGCTGGCCAAACATTGGATTGGGACCAAATCAAAAGACAACTCTTAATGACCGTTGAAAATGATGTATACGATTGCACCTAATGTACTAAAAGGTGCTATCATACTATCAATGATGCACAAGATCCCATCACAATGCTGCAGTTAAGAGTGCTTGGGCGAGAGTAGTACTAGGATGGGTAACCTCACGGGAAGTCCTTCTGTTGTTCCTTTTTTTTGGTGTTTTTCCTTCCATAAGAAAACACAACACATTTGTAGAATCGTAACTTTTAGACAGCAGAGAACTACGCGTCTGTCAAAACAAATTATAAAGCCCCCTAGAGAGAACCACATCCTGGAAATCTAACAATGTACCAAAAATTTGGTGCCTATTTATGTTATTTTGTGATTGGGACCAAAATTTCTAATATATAGTTGTTTGTCCTTGTAATTTTGATGTATTCAGATATGCATTCCTAGACCGACTACCGGCCGAACTTTGTATTGAGACCCATAAAAATACAACTCTTTATAATCGTTGAAAAGGATTTATGCACTTGTACCTCACATATGACCGGGTCCGATCATACCACCAATAATACATCATATTCCATCAGAACTGCATAGTTAAGCATGCTTTGGGTGAGAGTTTCACTAGGAATGGTGACCTCCGAGGAAGTTCTCATGATTCATTCCTTTTTTATTATCTTCTTTTTGATGATTTTTTTCTTGCATGAGATATTACAACACTTTCATAGTGTTGTAACTTTTAGAACGTAGAGAACTACTCGTCCTTCAAAACCATTCCGGAAAGCCCCAAAGGAGAGTATCATTCGCTACTTTACAATCTCAAACTTTGCGATCTAGTGCCTCTTTTGGCTATTTATTCTCGTAGTTTTCGATGTATTCGGATATGGATTCTTTTGTCTACCAACGGACAAAACTTACAGGGGGACCTACAATAAAAGAAACATATTGATGATAGTCGAAAAGGATGTATGCGCTTGCACGTCATGTACCAAAAAATATGATCATACTAGGACTAATGCACAAGATCCCATTCAAAATGCTATAATTAAGAGTGCTTGGTCGGGAGAGTAGTACTAGGATGGGTACCATCCATGGAAGTCTTCGGGTTGCTTGCCTTTTTGTGTGTTTTATTGCATTAGATAATTAGCGCTTTCGTTAGTTTTAGATATTAATGTTTGCGATCTTGTTTCTCTTTTAGCTCTTTTTGTTATCTGCACCATAATTCTAGATCATGAAATTGTTTTTACTCATGGTTTCGATGTATTCGTAGATGTGTTCTTCAAACTACCGCTGGCCGAACATTGGATTGGGACCAAAACAAAAGACAACTCTTAATGACCGTTGAAAATGATGTATACGATTGCACCTAATGTACTAAAAGGTGATATCATACTATCAATGATGCACAAGATCCCATCACAATGCTGCAGTTAAGAGTGCTTGGGCGAGAGTAGTACTAGGATGGGTAACCTCACGGGAAGTCCTTCTGTTGTTCCTTTTTTTTGGTTTTTTTCCTTCCATAAGAAAACACAACACATTTGTAGAATCGTAACTTTTAGACAGTAGAGAA
>JAKUCM010001420.1:0-36539 GCA_023374145.1 Lepidium sativum | reverse complement strand
TTTGTTCTCATTGTTCAATGAAGACCAGAAACCTGGTCCAGGAACAGAGAGGCATTGGGGAATTTTGAGTTCTGATGGTACACTGAACTACAAAATAGATTTCACAGGAACAAGGTCTTCAAGCTTTGATTCATTGCCTAAACCAACTAATAATGTTCCTTTCAAGGGGAATGTATGGTGTGTGGCTGTCGAAGGAGCTAGTGAAGCAGAGTTAGGGCAAGAACTTAACTTCGCTTGCGGAAGAAGTAATGAAACGTGTGCAGCTTTGGCGCCAGGAAGAGAATGCTATGAGCCAATATCTGTTACTTGGCATGCAAGCTATGCATTTAGCTCGTATTGGGCTCAGTTTAGGAACCAGAGCTCTCGATGTTACTTCAATGGCTTGGCTCGTGAGACCACAACAAACCCTGGTGACTTTCTCTTAACACTTGTCTCAAAAGCCGAAATTACCCTTTAAATTGCAGTTATAGTTTTTTGAGTGCAAGGGCATTACCGGAATAAATTGAACATTAATGGCTGTTATGTACAGGAAATGAGCGTTGCAAGTTCCCTAGCGTTACACTGTGAGGCTGCCTCAGGACTCGGGTCGGGTCGGGTGGGGCGTTGAAGGAAGGATCAAAAACCTGGATAGTTCGTATTAATCTAATTCTTGACATAATTATTAATTTCCTTTCAATTCTAAGATTTTACCTTCTTGTTTTACATCGTTGAGAAAGATTAAATCATCTGTAAAAGAATGATGCAAATGTTTGAGAGTGAAGATTGAATCTCATCCATTATCTCATTTATGAACTAGTTTATTCATGTTCTCCAGAGATTATGAGCAACTTCTAAAAAACTAATTTGAGGTTTATTATTTGCTCATTACCCATCACCAAACTTTCAAGAAATATGACATCATCTCGCATAAGAAAATAACTAAGATATTGACTTTAACATATCTACGTTTTTCTAAGAGATTTTTGTTAGTAAAGGACAAATAATCTGTTTATTTTGGTTTGGCACAAACTCTTGCCACTTCAGTCAAATAAAAGAAAACGATGATTAAAACATATTACACTTATTCAACTATTTAGTACTATTTTCCGTATTCACCAGACTTTTATGTTTTCACATATTGTAAGTGATTTTGTTATATGCTACTAACATTTTATAAACATTAGAAAACACCAGTAACCTAGTACAGT
Organism: Lepidium sativum; assembly: GCA_023374145.1. Lineage (NCBI taxonomy): Eukaryota > Viridiplantae > Streptophyta > Magnoliopsida > Brassicales > Brassicaceae > Lepidium > Lepidium sativum. The sequence continues at coordinate 35,352 of JAKUCM010001420.1, read as the reverse complement.
TTTTTTTTGTTGTATAATCATTTTACGATTTTTTCCCATTTTAATTATTTCTGCTATCAATTATCTAATTTTTTTGCCATTGACATAAGCCAGCAACATCAAGTTGCATTTAACCTAGTGATATGTGGTAAGTTCACAAGAGACAAGCACACTTGCACATTCTGAGATCGAGTCCCCCCACTTGCATTTGTAAGAACTTGGACAATGGATCGGCCATTTATAACCCAGTGTTGACAAAAAAAACATAAGCCAGTCACATCAATTCTACATATTTATATTTTCGGTCAACTAATAATTAATTTGATTAAACATTGGCTTGATCGGTTATTATAATGAGTTATGTTTGAAAAAAAGTTGAAAAAGTAATGATTAATTTGATTAAACAATCAAAATTTTGATTAATTATTGTCATAGTTCATATAATACTATTAAGGTTGTCATAAATTGTGTTGATTGTACATGGAAAAAAAATTTGTAATTAGAAAAAAGATTTTACTCTTAAATTTCTTAAATTAATATGCTAACAAATTCTCGTTTTATTTAAAATGAAAAGAAAAAAATATCATAGGTGGACTTGTAATATGTGAAAATTAACAGAAAATTTTTTCATACTTCATTTTGTTTTAGAACATATAGTTCAAGACAATCTAATGAATCATAAATACTGTCTTCAATTTTGGAAATAATCATGAGACAACCACCAAAATATGGGGAATATCATAATTATGTGTAGATTGATTTAGAGATATGGTAATGAGAAACATATAAAAGTAAACTGTAAGAAAAACTGAATATATATATATATATATTTGTCACTTGTTGACAAAATAAAGAAAAAAATCCTAAAGAAGTGCAAGTATCAACTCTGTTATTTTGTTTTTAGTATCTCTGAGTCTGGACTCTCCATGCTTCTGCAGCGGTGCTAACCAACTGGTCTTTCTTTCTCTTTTTTGTGAAAAACCTAAATTCGTAATCACGATATCGACATGTCCTCTCGTCTCTTTCAAACTTACCTTGCTTCTTCATCTCTCTCTTTATCTCATCTCTCTATGCAACCAACTTCTTCACAATAACCCCTTTCTTCCTTCTTCACCATGACGTCAACGTCTCTGGCTTCATCTGTTCTCTTTCCTTACTCCTCCTCTGTTCTTGAATTTCACGTTTCTCGCCCCAGATTAACGTTGGATTACAAGAGTTTTGGCCGCCCAACTTCACGCCGGGGATTTCGGGTTCGCTGCGAGTCCACGGCAAGTTCTTTCTTTCATCACTTATTTTGAAAAAATTTCTTATCTTGGCTTGATTAAAAATTAAAAATTCTTCCTTTTGGGTTGTGGAGTTAAATTTGCTCCTTTACTTTGGTTTTAGAAGTAATCAAAGGAAATGAATCGACTTTCTGGTTTGTTCAAGTTTAGCTGTTGCACAAAACCAGAAAACGACTAGCTTAGTCTTGTTAATTTAGGATACTTGTCTAAGTTTTATCTTTTATGAAAGCTGAATTGCTTCTGATCACCAGGTTTTGAATAGCTTGATCCTGAAAGGCTTTTAGGCTTCTTTTCAATATTTCTAACATATTCAATACCCTTTTGTCATTGTTATCCCCTTGAATGATCTGTAAATATCAATTATGTATCTTTATTACAGATTCAGGATAGGGAGCTAAGACGCTGTTCGCCATTCTTGGAACGCTTATCATTGCCAGGGGATGCTGCTTTGTCCTCTAATGAATGGAAGTCTGTTCCTGATATTTGGAGATCATCTGTGGAGAAGTATGGTGACAGAGTTGCGGTGGTGGATCCGTATCATGACCCGCCTTCTACATTCACTTACAGACAGGTAAGGTGCTTCGGATTGGTCAAGTCACTGTTCTATTATTGAAGATTCTCATACTTCTGAAACAGAGGGTTTTTAAAGGAGTCACTGTTTGTTAGCATCATATGTTATATGACTGGGAATCTAATAGCTTCTTAGCTGGTTTGGTCACCTTACATAACAAAATAGAAAAGCAATACGTTTTTCTAGATATCCATAGGATGTTTTAAAGTTAATATGAGGGTGGCCAGAGGGTGCTGAAGATGACCCAATTTGGATGTTTTGATACTAAATTAATACTTTCAGATAATTGTTGTGAGGCAGAGACATGTTCCTTGGTGTTTGTTATCATAGTTTATATGTTAAGATCCTAGGAACCAACGGTGTTTCAATAAGTGTGCACCTGTGTTTCGTCAACTGTATATCTGCCTGATATATACTTCTTGTTGCGAGATGTGTGGGTAACATTTGAAGTTTCCAGTGATGTTAATTTATATGAGTAATGGAAACTTTCATTTGAATCATCACAACTGCAGTTGGAACAAGAAATTGTGGATTTTGTTGAAGGTTTGCGAGTCGTTGGAGTGGAAGCAGATGATAAGATTGCACTTTTTGCTGATAATTCTTGCCGGTGGCTTGTTGCAGATCAAGGTATGCGGATGGTTACATAGACCACTTTGTAAATCTACGCTGTAGCAAAATCACTGCCTGTTACGTAACTTTCTTTATATTTGGACTTTGGCAATAACCTCATGATACTTGCTTGTTGAGTTGTTTTAATTTCTTTCTAGCGCCATAATTATAACTATTTTGTTTGATTGTTCAATTCTTTTTCTTTTCTCCACAGGTAATTGGTATGTTTACGTACTCTTTACTACTTTATGCCAGGTATAATGGCCACAGGAGCAGTCAACGTTGTTAGAGGATCCAGATCCTCTGTTGAAGAGTTATTGCAGATATACTGTCACTCGGAAAGGTACACCGAGACCATTTTGTTTTTTTTTTGTTGTTTCTAAGGAAATATCTTACTCGAGAGAGAGGCTAGTAAAATACTTTGTTCATACATACGTCAAAGTTATTGTCTTATACCAACCACATTTACTTACCACTGGTATCATCATTAGTAATATTTCTTGTTCTCATGAATCATTTTTAGAATTTCTGTCACTTCAGATAACATCTAGCAGGTCCTGCTAAATCCTAGAAAGATATCATTTGGTTTCATAGTGAACCACCGTCAATGTCTTCATTTTTCAGTTAACCAATTCTTCTTCATTATGTGGTTTTTCAATATGATGTGTACTGCCTAATTTCGTGAAGTTAATGGTTTTAGTTGTCTTTTGGATTTCCTTTTATGTGTCTCTTCAGTTCCTTGTTTTCAAGTTTATTGACAATACTGAGTTTTGAGAACTTCTAGTGTTTTTTGTCTTGCAGTGTAGGCCTTGTTGTGGATAACCCTGAGTTTTTCAACCGCATTGCTGAGCCATTTTCTTACAAGGCATCTCTAAAATTTGTGATTCTTCTCTGGGGGGACAAATCATCGTTGGTAACAGCGGGTAGGCAGACACCAGTCTATAGTTACAATGAAATAAAAAAGTTTGGACAAGAGAGACGTGCAAATTTTGCAAGATCTAATGATACTGGTAAGCGCCATATTTACTTTTATGCAGAGCAGTTTAGTGTTTTGGCAGTGAGCTAACAAATGAATAACTGCAGGGAAGTACGAACCCGATTTCATCAATCCAAATGATACAGCCACAATTATGTATACCAGCGGAACCACGGGAAATCCAAAAGGTGTTATGCTTACACATCAGAATTTGTTACACCAGGTTCAAGCCAATTATTACTTCTCACTAAGATAGTTCCTTTATCTTATCATTTACTAAATACTCTGCATTTTAATACTCTGAAAAGATATTATTTGTTCTATATGATCTTGAATTACTCTACAGATAAGAAATTTATCCAAATTCGTGCCTGCTGAAGCTGGGGAAAGATTTTTAAGTATGTTGCCATCATGGCACGCATATGAACGGGCTTGTGAGTACTACATATTTACATGTGGAGTTGAGCAAAAGTATACGTCTATAAGATTCTTAAAGGTAAGTCTCTCTACTTATGCTACACACTGCCATTTCAAGAGAATCATCTTATCCTTGAAAATGGGAGTCACGATTTCATTCATGATTTTAATTTTGGATTTGAAGGTGTTTTTTTTTGGGTATAGGATGATCTCAAGCGGTATCAACCACACCATCTTATTTCAGTCCCTTTAGTATATGAGACACTCTACAGGTATGCTACTTTACAGGATTTTTTCTCTCTCACAAGGTTCGAGTACTTTCAGATATGTTCTGTTGATACAGAAGTTTACTGATAAGAGGTTACGATGCATTGTTAATATGCATATGCTGAATAAATATTCTAATGCATTCTCTCGCAACTGAGAGCTAAGTCTAAGATTTCCATCATGGCTGTTTCTACTTGGTCATTCCAGATTTACAATAAATTGTTTTCTCAAAATCCTCACCACGTTGACTGCTAAGAACATGTTTCCTCTGAGAATTGCAGTGGAATTCAAAAGCAAATTTCTACAAGCTCTCCTGCTCGTAAATTTGTGGCGCTTTCATTGATCAGAGTTAGTCTGGTATATACAGAGATGAGAAGAATTTATGAGGTTTGTGAAGCAGATGATGTCCTCTTTAGTATTTTGTGCTGCCTGATAATTTGGGTAAAAGGACTGCTTGTTCCTAAACGTAACTCTGGTGTGCAGGGTCTCTGTTTGACAAAAAATCAAAAGCCTCCAATGTATATGGTTTCTATGCTGGATTGGTTGTTGGCGAGAGTAGTGGCATTTATCCTATGGCCATGGCATATGTTGGCAGAAAAGCTTGTGCACCAAAAAATTCGTTCGTCTATTGGAATAACAAAGGTAGTATTCCACCATTCTACTTCATTTTCGGTTACTAGTTTTATATTTCTAGGCGAAGAAAATTCTCTTACCTTGCAAGAAATATGGTAACACTGACTTACAATCTATTCTTTATTTCCTCCAGGCTGGTGTTAGTGGAGGTGGTAGTTTACCTATGCATATTGACAAGTTTTTTGAGGTTAGACCGCCAATATTGTCTCGTGAAACTAGAGATAATAAATTGTTTGCATTTAAACAAGGTAATTTGTCCATATGTAAGTAGACTTTGTTCTTCTGGCAGGCCATCGGTGTGAACGTACAAAACGGGTATGGTTTGACAGAAACCTCACCGGTCATCTCTTGCCGGAAGCCTAGCTGTAATGTAAGTTTAAACTCTCACCTCAATAGCCTTTTATTTTTGAGAAAATAAGCTCTCAGCTCGCACCAAATGTTTGGTTCACTCTTAATCAAAGAAAATAGAGTTTGAGGACATAACTGTCCTCCTATCTGTACTATCGATATTTTAGCATCAACTATTGTGTCTCTTTATTCTTTTCTTAATATTAACTTTAGAGTATGTCAACTAATTAATATTGTATTTTATACTTTTGTATTAAGGTTCTAGGCTCAGTTGGTCATCCTATTAAAGATGCAGAATTCAAAATTGTAAATAATAAGACTGGTGCTATTCTTCCACCTGGCTCAAAGGGCATTGTTAAAGTCAGAGGCCCACCAGTGATGAAAGGTTACTTTAAGGTGAAAGGATCTAAAGCATCTCAATGGAATCTAAAATTCTTGCACGCCATTTTCTGTTTGCTAAATTTGAGAAAATTTTTTGGTGTTTTGGATGAATGCTTTTGGGCTTGGTGATTAGGTGAAATGAACATATCTTTTCTGTTAATTATTTCAGAACCCACTGGCCACCAAGCAAGTTATAGATGAGGATGGATGGTTCAATACTGGAGATATGGGTTGGATTGCTCCTCAGCACCCAACAGGTCGAAGTCGTAGCTGCGGAGGTGTCCTTGTTCTCGAAGGCCGTGCCAAAGACACAATTGTACTTTCCACAGGTATATCATATTTGCACACTTTGTTCTCAGTGTCAGCATAAACAGGGTCCTAAATAACCCGAATGAAAATTATTTTCTCAGCTGTCTATATGATAAATAAGCATACAATTTTAGAACTGCAAGTCTTAACAACAAAATGTGCTTATCCGGTTAAAAATGAACTGAGATGCAAAGATATTACCAACATTTGATGGCAGTTTGATTACTGTAGGTGAAAACGTGGAACCATTGGAGATTGAAGAAGCGGCCATGAGAAGCAATTTGATTCAACAAATTGTTGTTATTGGACAGGTACTTGTTGGAAACTTTGATCAAGAGATGACGGTTTCACTTAATGGTTGTTTGGATTGATCTTTTGTTCTCAGGATCAGCGGCGTCTTGGAGCTATTATAGTCCCAAACAAAGAAGCAGCAGAAGTAGCTGCAAAGCAGAAACTTTCAGCTGTAGATCCTGAAGTCAACGAACTTAGCAAGGAGACAATAACAAGCATGGTTTGCGAAGAGTTGAGGAAATGGTAATGATTTAAATTATACGAAAGAAAGATTAAGCGTATACATGACCTGATCAGGCAATTATATGATTAAGTTCTTGAATCAAAACTATGGTGCAGGACATCAGAATGTTCATTCCAAGTTGGACCGGTTCTGATTATTGATGAGCCCTTCACGGTATGTTTTTCTGGTTCGTCCTCTTTGATAATTCCTTCAACTATGACTTAAAAAACTTTGAACCTCATGTGTACATCGGTGCAGATAGACAACGGCTTACTAACACCGACAATGAAGATAAGACGGGACAAGGTGGTGGATCAATACAAGGATGAGATAGATAGACTCTACAAGTAGACTAGACATTTTAGCTTTTCTGTTATTAAGGATTAGCGAAACTCTGGACTAGCTCATACTCTAGTGTTGATATAAACTATGAATCTTAGACCAGAGATAATAAAGATGAATAGATCACATCAATTCATAAACCGCTATGTGTATCTCAAAATGCGGAAGAGAGGCTTTTGAGCTCGTCTGCAAATTACCAGTTAATCTATTTCTTGGTAAAGGTATCTGTACATTACTTTTATTGGAACCTGTGGTTGTGTATTTGGGTCCACTCTGCTTTAACCAGCTGATACATATATCACAATGATGCAAATTTAAGCTTTAAAGGACATGTGTGGTTATGCGATGATGCATGTTTGGTTGGTGTAGTTCTCAATCATTTACATATTTATGTATATTGTATTTTGATTAGACTTCGGATTAGGTGATCCAGTGATTGGTATATATAGTATCTTTGAGATAAGAACGTGTTTTGTTTTTGGTCGCAATCTCCATATAACCTAAGATAAGTGGAGCATATAAAATGAAAACATTACGAAAGTACATATTGTTAATTCCAACTTGCGGAATATATGACCAAATGTATTGTTTAGTCCAATAATTAGTCTTGTCTTGGCGACGAAGGTGGAAATGCACAAGGCAGTGGATTTCTCTTACTTGATTCCCAATTCAACATCAAACGAAGGTAAACGGATTTGTATTGGTTCTTGGACAGCAAGAAAAAAGAACAAAACCTAATCTCTGCTTAGGGTTTTGAGTAACAGCTAATAATTTTTTTTTGTTAGGTGGGAGAAAGATGAAAACAGTCCTCTATTTGGGTATGACTTCTGGTACCAACCACGACAGAAGACGATGATCAGAAGAGGTAAACCCTAATCTCGCAAATTTCAGCTAATACTACTTTCGTCTTCTACAAGAAACTGTATCTTCCTCTTTCTCTGTTTGTTGTGACAGGTAAGATTCTTGCACAACCCGACTAAAGCTATGGGATTTACAGAGTGTGCATTGTCGAGTGCTATAGTAAGATTTTTCAGAAACGAAGATGAAAAGTGGAGCCACGAGGTACATATTGAACCTTCTCTACTTACTTCTTCTTTATATCTTTTGATTAATTCTCCCTAACAATGTTCTATCCAATTTCAAGGTGGCTATAACAGTGGAGCCTCTGAAAGTTGAAAACTGGATTTTCCCAGGAATGCCAGGGCATATCACAGACTTTCTAATATCACTCGACGATCGATTCCTCTATTTTTCAAACTGGCTTCACGGAGATATTCGTCAGTACAACATCAAGGACCCGAAAACCCCCGTTTTAACTGGTCAACTACACGTTGGCGGGTTAATCCAAAAGGGAGCAATGTCTTAGCCTTAGGAGAAGAAGGCCAGAGTTTTCAGTTCGATGTCCCTAAGATCAAGGTTTGTTGAACAAATACTGATCATGTTACTTGTTATGCACGTTTCTGTGCTTATTACTAGTGTTTTGCTTATTTGAAAGGGTCAACCTCTGAGAGGAGGTCCTCGGATGTTTCAGCTGAGCTTAGACGGTAAACGATTGTATGTGACGAACTCACTGTTTAGTGTTTAGGACAGACAGTTTTACCCAGAGCTTGTGGAGAAAGGCTCACATATGTTGCAGATTGATGGTGATACCGACAAAGGTGGTCTTTCCATAAACCCTAACTTCTTTGTTGATTTTGGGTCTGAACCTGAGGGTCCTGCGCTTGCTCACGAGATGAGATATCCTGGTGGGGATTGCACCTCCGATATCTGGGTTTAGCTTTTTCACTAAACCAATGGTTTCTATGTAAAGAACAAAATTTAAAATTTAAAATAATTCTATTCATTTGAACACAATATGCAATGGTCTCATGATAACTAAACTTTTCTTTCCATTAGATTTTATTCCCTACAATATCTTAGAATTAGACTATTTTTTCTTCAACAAAGGCATGACCCATAGCACAAACACACTTTTTAAAATTACCAAACGGTAGTGGAAAAGGTCGAACGCTTATTGCCAGACTCATTAATTGGATCATATGTCGGGTTTACTCTGCAATTCGGTTTCATATAGTAATGGGCTTCATTTGGATTTGTGTTCTTATTGGGCTGGTTCCAGGCTCATGACATTAGAGCAAGACATATGCGGCCCAATACCAAAATCGACAAAGGGTTTTGGTGATGATGATGCAGTCTTCTCTTTGATTGTTTTTGGGTCTTTGACCTGCAGAAGAGTGACGACAGAGAGAGAGATTAACAGGGCAAGCATCACTACAAAGACATGAAGAAGCAAGCAAAAGGAAGTTAATCTCTTTTAGCATTGTAACTAGAGATTAGAGAGAGAGAGCAAAAGTGTGGGTGAGGGAAATTCTTATGTCTTTGTTCTTGATCATAAGCTAGGGGTTACAAGTGTAAGAGAAGAGAGGTGAGGGTGAGTGACTCGGGTGTGAGTGAGTGACCCTTTTAGTTGGCGGTATATAAGCTTTCTTTCTTCTAGTGAAAGCCAGTGAGATGTACCAAGATCATTTTGATCTTGGGAACTCATAATTCCTCTGTCTTCTTCTTTAAGATTTCTGCAAAAACATACATACAACAACAACTTCAATACCGAATCAAGTAAAGAATTAGATCGACATCCTATGAGTGGTATCATAGCAGGGTTTTCTGCAGAAGATTTGGGGGTTACTATACTGAGTATCAACTAGGTTATATTGACAACAATATAATCAGTTAAGTAAGGTGTTGCTAGTTTCTCAAATGGAACCAGTTCAAGGAAAATTCGAAGTGGAGAAGTTTAATGGAGAAGGTGACTTTTCCTTATGGAAACACATGATACTAGGACAGTTAGAGATTATGGGGTTAGGTAATGTGTTTCAAGCCTCAACAGATTCAGAGATGGAAACTGAAATTGAAGATGAGGATCATGAAATTGTAATTCCTGCAGAATTAAAGAAGAGAGCAAAGTTAAGGAATGTAAAGGACAAGATAGCTAGAAACTTACTAAGTCAAAGTGTGACTCATATTGTGCTAAGGAAAGTGATAAAAGAAAAGACAACACAAAGTATGTGGACTGCTCTCGAGGGAATCTATCAAGTAAAGTCAATGTTTCATCGTTTTGATTTGAAACAGAGCTTCATAATGGAGGAAGACAAGAACCTTGATAAGAATCGATGTGTTCAACAAGTTAACGTCTGAACTAGCAAGTCTCAGAGTTGAAATGAATGATGAAGATCAAGTAGCCATTCTGTTGAACAGTTTGCCAAAGAGATTTGAAAACTTGGTGCACACTTTGAAGTATAGTCCAGGAAAGCATACTATCACAGTTGATGAAATCATAAAGTTAGCATATTCAATCGAGTATGAATAGAAAGGAAAAGGGCTATTAAACTCAAAGGCACAAAGTGAAGGTTTAGTCATAGTTCAATCTCGGGGAAGAACAGAGAAGAGAGAAAAATAGAAACCAAAGTCTTCTTCCAGCAGCAAGTCTAAAGTGAAGAAAAAGAAGGTTTGTTGGATTTGCGAAAGTGAGGATCATTTTACAAAAGACTGCCCTAAGAGAAATCAGTCTAGTTCAACCTATCAAAAGCCAGAGGCAAGTATTGCAAAGGCGGAATTGAATGAACCTGAAGTACTCACATAAAAGATCTACTGTATGATATTGTAGAAGTTGAAGGTGGAAGAGTTCTAATGGGAAATGATACACACTGTGAAATTACAACCATAGGAAAGTTAAAGATTAATAACTTCAATGGTACAACTGTAATTCTCACTAATGTTAGATTCTCACCAACAGCTAGAAGAAATTTGATCTCTCTTGGGCAACTTGAATCAATAGGGTGTTGGTTTAAATCTAGAAATGGAAGATTACAAGTCTTTAAGGAAGAGAAAGAAGTACTGGCTGCAAACTATAAATACATGTTGTACTATCTAGATGGAAAACCTATTGGTGATCAAGTCAATGTAGCAGAAAGTTGCATTGATCCAACAACTCTCTGGCACAGTAGACTTGAACATATGAGTGAAAACAACATTCAGATACTGGCTAAGGACAACTTGTTAAAGAATGCACATCCATCTAAGTTACCAAGGTGTGAACATTGTATAATGGGGAAAGCACACAAAACATCATTTAAGGTCGGAAAACATGTCTCAAAAGCAGTACATGAGTATATACATTCCGACCTATGGGGTTCTCCTAACGTAACACCAGGCTTATCAAAGTGTCAGTACTACATTTCATTCATAGACGATTTCTCAAGAAAGGTATGGATTTACTTTCTAAAAACTAAAGATGAAGCTCTGTCTAAGTTTGTTGAATGGAAGTTATCTGTTGAGAATCAAAGTGGAAAAAGGTCAAAATTCTAAGAACATATAATATATTGGAGTATTGTAACAAAAGTTTTGATGAATTCTTTAAGTCTCATGGAATCATAAGGCACAAGACTTGTCCTTACACGCCTCAGCAGAATGGAGTTGCAGAGAGGTTAAACAGAAGCATTCTTGAGAAAGTAAGGAGCTTATTACATGAAACAGGTATGGGGGAATCATTCTGGGCAGAAGCCTCTTCCACTGTGGGTTATATTCTAAATCAGACTCTTTCTACACCTTTAAACTTTAAGATTCCAGAAGAAGTTTGGTCAGATAAAAGGCCAGATTAAGCACATATGAAATGATTTGGGTGTCTGGTTTACTATTATGCTGATCAAGGAAAGTTAAAGCCTATAGCTAAGCGGGGAATTGTTATGGGGTATCCACAAGGTGTAAAGGGATACAAGATTTGGAGTATGGAAGATAGAATGTGCATAGTTAACAGGAATGTCATCTTCTGTGAAGACATAGTGTACCAAGATGTCAAGAAGATGACTGAAACTGAACTTGAGTCAACAAAACAGAAGGGCAAGAAAGTGACATTTGCTCTTTCAAGGGAAATGACTAGTGAAGAGACAGAGAACACTAGGACGGAAGATTCAGCTCAAGGTGGAGCTTCTGCATCTAATTCACAACTAGAAACTGAAGAAACTCAAAGTGAGGAAACTGAATCTGAAGAGAATATCCTAGACAACTATCTTCTAGCTAGAGATAGAGAAAGAAGACCACCATCAAAACTTCCAAGCAGATATGATGATTTTGATGTTGCAGCCTATGCTCTAAGTGTAGTGGAACTGAAAAATGAAGAAGAGCCTAAAATATATCAAGAAGCTATAAGCAGCAAGTATAAACATCAATGGATAGCAGCAATGAAATAGGAGATCAACTCTTTATTGAAAACAGAAACTTGGAAGCTAATAGAAACATCACAAAAACAGAGAACAATTGGTTGCAAGTGGATTTTCAAATTTAAGGATGGAATTCCTGGGATTGAGGAACCAAGGTTTGCAGCTAGGCTGGTGGCAAAAGGTTATGCAAAAATAGAAGGAATTGATTACAATGAAGTGTTTGCTCCTGTGGTTAAACATGTATCAATTCGATTATTACTATCATTGGTTGTGAATTCAAAATTTGAGCTGGAACAAATGGATGTTAAAACAACATTTCTACATGGAAAACTAGAAGAGAGGATCTTAATAGATCAACCTGAAGGTTTCAGTACAAGTTGACAAGTTTGTTTACTACAGAAATATTTATATGGGTTAAAGCAGTCACCATGATAGTGGAACTTGAGGTTTGATCAATTTATAAAGGGTCAAGGTTACAAGAGCAACAGATTTGATCCATGTGTTTATTTGAGGGAATATGATAAATACAACTACATCTATATGTTACTCTATGTGGATGATATGCTAATAGCAGCAAGCAGTATGGTGGAAATTCAATAACTGAAGGATGTTTTGAGCAATGAATTCGAAATGAAAGACTTGAGTGCAGCAAAGAGGATATTGGGAATGTATTTCATACAGGACAGACATAAGGAGGTGTTAAGCTTATCACAACAAACATATATAGAGAAGGTGTTAAAAAGTTGTAACATGAGTGATTCAAAACTGGTTAAGACACCTATGGGTTCTCAATTATGTCTCTTAGCTACTAAGCAAGAAAATAAAGCAAGAGTTGTAGAGGAAATGCATAACATACCTTACTGCAGTGCTGTGGGTAGCATAATGTATGCTATGGTGGGAACTCGTCCTGACATAGCTCACGCAGTAGGCCTGGTAAGTCGATACATGAGTGCACCTGACAAAGAACATTGGATGACAATTAGAAGGATTTTAAGATACTTAAAAGGCACAAGGGATTATGTTCTTAATTTCAAGAGAGCAGATAACTTTAAGGCTAAGGGGTTCAGCGATAGTGATTATGTTGTGGATTTGGATAAGAGGAGGTCAATCACATGGTATATTTTTCAAGTCAGATCTAATACAGTAAGTTGGCGATCGGGTTGACAGCAAGTCATATCTCTATCAACTATAGAGGCTGAGTATATGACCATATCTGAAGCAGCTAAAAAAGGTATTTGGTTGAGATCTATTTACCTCGGAGTTAAGCTTTCTACAGGAGATGGTCCAGATCTACATCGACTCTCAAAGCACTATTTGTCTGACCTACAACAGCATGTTCCATGAAAGAACAAAATATATACAGGTTAAATATCACTTTATAAGGGATGTAGTAGAAGATGGATTAGTGGAAGTGCTGAAAATCGGAATATAAGAAAATCCATCCGATATCCTAATTAAATCAGTGCCTGTGAAGAATTTTGATGAAGGGTTGAGCAACCTGAGCGTACTCAGGCGCGAGACTCGACACTGATTATACCGATGAGCGTCATTCCAGCAAGTAGTCGATGCCAGAAGGTGAAGAGGTGAAGGCGACAGAGATTTGCATGTCGCAATCGCCGTAGACTATATGGAATCCAATTGAAGTAGAGTTTGTCAGGTTTACTCTGCAATTGGGTTTCACATGGTAATGGGCTTCATTTGGATATGTGTTCTTATTGGGCTGGTTCCAGCCTCATGAAATTAGAGCAAGACAGATGTGGCCCAATAGCTAAATCGACAAAGGGCTTTAGTGATGATGGTGCAGTCTTCTCTTTGACTGCTTCTGGGTCTTTGGCCTGTACTACAAAGGCATGAAGAAGCAAGCAAAAGGAAGTTAATCTCTTTTAGCATTGTAACAAGAGATTAGAGAGAGAGAGAGAGAGAGCAAAAGTGTGGGTGAGGAAAATTCTTACTTCTTTGTTCTTGATCATAATCTAGGGGTTACAAGTGTAAGGGAAGAGAGGTGAGGGTGAGTGGCTCGGGTGTGCGTGAGTGACCCTTTTCTTTGGCGGTATATAAGCCTTCTTTCTTCTGGTGAAAGCCAGTGAGATGTACCAAGATCATTTTGATCTTGAGAACTCATAATTTCTCTGTCTTCTTCTTTAAGATTTCTGCAAAAACATACATACAACAACTTCAAAACCGAATCAAGTAAAGAATTAGATCAACATCCTATCATCATACTTAGAAGATCGGTCGAATCATATTAATGCATAAATTTATTTTTTTAATTTGTTTTGTCACTAATTCATATATATGTTTATTTATAAGTTAAAGATTGTATTATTGCACTCTAAAAAAGAAAGAAAAATTTATATCTTTTATGAGACAAGTTTTTTTTCACTCCACATTGATATGAACTATTTTATATCTAACAGTAATACATGTATTTGCAATGGCCTAAGATAACAGATTTGTATAGACTATTAGCTATTTAATCTTCAAAGTTGACTCATCTCTAAATATAGATTGGGAACTCATTAATCCTCGCCATTGCAGAGCATTTGTATAAAAACTTGTCTAACTTACTTCTCATGTAAGCTACCTAGAAGATGATGTTCGTCTGTCTTATAAACCAAATCAATAATCAAATTAAAATGAAACAATGGAGGTGATCTAGAAAAAGTTTGAATCGCCAAGTTTTTTTTAGTATGGTGCTTAAAATGATTTAGCTAATGATTTGACATCAAAATTCAATCTTTCCCCACTAAGATTTGAAAAACAAAGAAATTAGGGTATATGTTTTAGGTTATGAATCGAACTTGTCCATCTGATTGTCATTGATGACAAAAAATAGAAGGTTTGAATTGCAGCCAATAAAAGAGTAAGGATAATAAATTTTAAATCAAAAGTAAAGTCATAATGGAAAGTTTAAACTCTGAAAGTAAGGAATGAACACATCCTCACAAGGACAAGTAAAAAAGAAGTATGATGAGGAAGCAATTGAATGAGACTGTGGGTACCGAGCTTTGAGATGAGCACACTCTTAGTGTCCTTGGAAGTAGCCACAAGTGAGTAAGGACAAATAAGCAGCATCGAACCAAGGACAGACTATAGCCGAGAAGTCAATGGAAAACATCTTCTCACTTTCCCAGTCCAATTCCAACACGTTTTTGATCCTCCAAAAGTGTTGTACACCAGTCCAAGTCCCTTCCATAATTGTAAACCATATACACAGTCATTTAGACTGAAAATAGAAATACATTCAGGACATAATGCTTGGGAAATAATCCCATGTCTAATGACTTGAAACGTCTATGTGTGAAGATCATAACCAAGATTTGTCTTATTTCTAATGAGCCAATAAACCCATCCTTTTGGGGATACTGGTCGTTCGTCTAGGTACATCTTATAAGGTGTATCCTTTGCCACGTAAGGCCATTTCTTCACCTTGAAATCTAAAACCTCGCAAGTTGAAGTTTTGTTCCACTTGTTATAATGTAACCAGACTAGCCTATATGTGCCTGTAACACTAAATCCTAGAGGTGGAGGTCTAGGGGTTTAAAGCTTCTTGCTGGATCCTGGAAAGAGGTAAGGCTTGAGACTTACCGATAGCTGGATTTATCACAACAATTGGATTTTCCAAGATGTCATTGTAGAAGATGCAAACAATCCCATCACAACTGTTTGAAAATCTGTAAGCATTCTGGCTTTGTTGGATAATGTGGTAAGCAAGACCTTCCTCGACTAGACAAGTATTATCATCAGTCGAACAAGACCACTCTAACCTCATAGTCTTTAGTGTAGTTCGGTTTTCCTCACACGCGTATTGACTACGAAGAATTTTGTGTTCTTTTGTTTTCTGATTCAAGAGGTGCTTCTCCTTGAAAGAGACTGAATATATCGTATGCCTCCAGTGTTTAGACACGATTTGGAATCGGATTACGGCTCTCACTGGAAGTCTCAACATAATTTCTTCCAACATATCGTTGTTGATAATCACCATCTCAATCTTTCTTCTCTTATTTTCTCTTGCAAAATTGTTACATGATGCATCATCATCTCTTCTCCACACTGTCTCATCACTTTTGTGGCTCATCTGATTCTGATTTCCATTGCTGATTGATTCTCTCTGTGATATATGTCTTCTTTATCTCATCTTCTACTTTACCTCTGGTACAAAACGCAAAACAAAGTAAAAGCAGAATGCAAAAACAGAACGAAAACAGAGTGTGAAAAACAGAGCAACCAAAAATAGAGCAATGACGAAAAAACAGAGCAATGACGAAACAAAATTTTCGCAGAAAAAAAAGAGAAATAAAAGGGACGAAATTCAATGAAGGAAGAGGGGTTCTTGAGGTTAAGGATCAATGATCAAAGCATTCCTAGGGGTTTCAGACTTGTTTATCAACCTATTTAGATGACCTCTAGGCAAGGAATCACAACAATCACATTCATTCTCATGCAATGGGACCTCTCTCAAACCCCAACCAGACTTGATTCTCACCAACAATTAGAAGGCTCAAGAGGCACTAAACACAGACCTAACAGAGCCTAATAACACCCTAGACAGTCAATCTCTTGAGCTAGGAGAAGTTATCTCAACCTAAGTTCATTCAAGCATTATCACAAACACCTTTTGGGTGGAAAACACCATACCATCAAATTTTAATTGATCAGAAAGAAATAAGCATTAAGGACAATTAGATTGAAGAGATCTAAGCCTAATCAACCCTAAAATTGTCTGGAATTCCCTAGATCTACCCTAATCTCACCATCTCCTCATGAACCTTAAATGATCTACTCCAAATTCATGATGAAGAACATAAACTCAGAATCATAACCATTAACATCATCAGAAAGATCAAACAGAGATGAACAACAATGATTGAAAGCAGAAAATCAAATAACTAAAAGATCAACAAGGATCTAAGATTCAAAGAAAAGGAAATTACAAAGAAAAAGAGTCTTTTTGCTTAAAAATAGGCTAAAACGTTCTAGGGTTTGCTTAATTACATTAAGGGGGTACTTATATGCTTTTTAACGAAAAACCCTTAAAAAGTCAACTCTGACAAAAAAGTCAACGTTCTGGTGCGAAATATATGCAATGTATGCAATGCCCAATACTAAATATGCAAATTAGGCCTAAAAGGACCTAAAACAATGATAATGCTGCAAGTATGAATGCAAAACATGCTAAATAATGCCCCTAAAATATGCTAAAATGCATACACATCACTACACTAGCGGAGTGGAACGTAGTAGAGTTAAACTTGGTTTACTAGAGTTGACATGAAATAGAAGTAGTGTATAGTAGAGTTAGATTTTATACGTAGTATATTTGATTTTTGTGCTTTAATAACCTCTACTACACTAACAGAGTAGAGTTTAAGTGTGTATAGTAGAGTTGATTTGCTCACTTTAATTAACTCTACTACACTAACGCAGTAGAGTTTAAGTGCGTGTAGTAGTGTTGAGTTATGAGAAAAATATGTGCATGATAGAGTTAAGAAGTTTAACTAGTGATAGAGTTAAAGAGTGTTTAGTAGAGTTACTGACCTTTGTAGTAGAGTTGATTTTGAAAACCTAGCCTAAGTCTGTAGTAGAGTTTAAATTACGAATTTACCCCTCAGTTATTAGCTCATTTGTCGCTCACCTAACTGCTTTCTCCATAAGTGACACCATTGTAGCTTTCTTGAAGCTCATTTGCTTCTTCCAAGGTCCTTTATTGTAGTTTTTATTGGCTTTTTCTTTTTTGATCTATGAATCAGATCATTTTGGTTTGTGGGATTTGAAGTTTTAAAGAAAGTCGATGAATTTTTTTGGTGGACCAGTCCTACGGGTGTTGGATCATAGGCATTGGTGAAACTTTAAGCCTCGATGAATTTTTGGAGATGGTTTATGCCGATTTCGGTTTGGATCAACAATGTCATGACGTAAAATTAAGCTACATGCCAAATGTAGTCATTCATTCACTACCACAAGATACTCTCCATGTATTAGTAAGTAACGGAAGACAATTACAAGTGTTTATGCAACAATTTCGTAAAGAAGCAATGTGTCTATGTGTCGAGATTTCCACTAGATCTTGTGTTTTAGCGAGTTTGCCTGAAAAAGGTAACGGTGACGAGAAATTCCATTGTAAGTGGGAGAACAATGATAACTCGTATAATAGAGTTGATCCTTCGTCTAGTCGAGATGGCCCTTGTAGTAGAGTTTGTCAAAAGTGTGGTGCAGTTGATCCGGTGTTTAATAAAGGTGGACCAAACAATGAGCATATCCCAGAAAATTTGAAACACAAAACTTACTATGCTAAGGACAAATATGCGGAATTCAGATTCGACTGTTGCGATGACTTGGATGGCGCAAGCTCGGATGATGAAGATTATATCAATGTTTGAAGAAAATCGAAGGAAGAAGAGAAGAAAAACCTCTCGGAGAAAGCAATGGGTTGAATTTGAATGATGAGT
This sequence comes from Lepidium sativum, assembly GCA_023374145.1. Taxonomy (NCBI): domain Eukaryota; kingdom Viridiplantae; phylum Streptophyta; class Magnoliopsida; order Brassicales; family Brassicaceae; genus Lepidium; species Lepidium sativum. The sequence goes on along the minus strand of JAKUCM010001420.1, from coordinate 17,058 downwards.
ATTTGGACATAGAAATGTCAGCTCTAGCATTGGTTGTTGGACAACGATACTCATCAATAAAAGAACTCATGACGAGGCTAAAGATTCTTTTTTTCTTACAAAAGTTTGACTTCGATGTTGTGGCTTCATCAAAGACAGTGTTGGATGTGAAATGTTGGGTACCAAACTGTCAGCGGAGAGTGCGAGCTTCACCTGTTGACGACAGTGGTTGTTTCTTTGTCCGGAAGTATAGGGGAGAACATAGTTGTTCGGTTACAGAGAGATGTCGTGCACTACAAGCGTCTACTGAAATCTTAGGACGATTATACATGGAATTCATTGATGGAATTGGGTCAAAACTGTTCTTCCTCGACACATTGCTGATTCAATGAACAAGCAATTCGGTCTAAAGGTAGAAACTTCATATAACGTAATTCGGCATGGTGGAGTTAATATTACTTGTAGTAGAGCTAAATGTCGGTATGATGGAGTTAATTTATACGTAGTAGAGTTAATGTGAAAATAGTAGAGTTAATCTTCCTTGTAGTGGAGTTAATGTCGTCACTGTGGAGTTAAGGTGGAAGTATTAGAGTTAATCTTCGTTGTAGTGGAGTTAATGTAGTCAGTTAAATTTGTATAGTAGAGTTAGACGTCGGTATGGTATATGGAGTTAATTTTTACGTGGTAGAATTAATGTGGAAATAGTAGAGTTAAGTGTCTTTGTAGTAGAGTTAAATTTCCTCGTAGTGGAGTTAAATGTCCTTTATAGTAGATTTAATGTCGTAACTACAATATATGCAGCTGAAGTACTACAAAGCACACCGTACTCTGAGTCAGGCACGAGTCCTTGTTACAGGCACTTCTGAAAGTAGTTTCCAAGAACTTTCATCATACTTGTTTGCTATTAGAAGAGCGAATCTTGGAACCTTAATAAGTAGACGGGCAAGACAAGTTTAACTTTCTATTCATAGCCTTCAATGCAAGTATTAGGGGTTTTCTGTACATGCGGAAAGTTGTTGTTGTTGATGGGACCTTATTGCAAGGGAAGTATAAATGTACTCTACTAACTGCTACCATGCAAGACGGTAACTTCAACATATATCCTATGGCTTTTAATGTGGTTGATACCAAGAATGACGAATCTTGGGAATGGTTTTTTAGACAACTCAACCGTATTATCCCTGATGACAGAGAACTTGCCATCATATCAGATAGTCATAAATCCATTTCTAAAGGCATAAAGAATGTGTACCCACTTTCTTCTCGCGGTATTTGCACATACCACCTACGTAAGAACATTTTGTCGAAATTTAAAGGGGGAGAGCCCTTTAAGTTGTTTAAGAAAGTTGTTACTGCGTTTAGGGTTTATGAGATCAATGCTGTATTTGCTCAGATTCAGGCGTTATATCCAAAGCTTCATGCGTACTAGATCAAAGCTGACGTACGGGTGTGGAGTCGAGTTTACTTTCCCGGAAACAGATACAATTTCACAACATCGAACATTGCATAATCAATCAACCATGCCTTATTAGAGGCAAAATTTTTCCCTATTATGCAGCTTGTAGATGCAATTAGGGCGATGTTAACATGTTGGTTCGTGAAGAGGAAAATGAAGGTCACTCTCACATCTACTAATCTAACAACATCTGTTGAGAAGCTCCTAAAGGTAGAGTTAACACTGCTTGTAGTAGAGTTAATTCCTTCGTAGTAGAGTTAACACTGCCTTAGTATAGTTAATTCCTTCGTAGTAGAGTTGACACTGCCTCTAGTAGAGTTAATTCCTTCGTAGTAGAGTTGACACTGCCTCTAGAAGAGTTAATTCCTTCGTAGTATAGCTGACATTTAATTTGTTAAATTACAGACAATGGTCGAGGAAGCTAGACAATACAATGTGCAGGATAGAGACGAACACCAGGTTGTTGTTACACGATCTAAATCTTCTCATTTAGTCAATTTGACTGATAAGACGTGTTTCTGCAAGCGGTATAACGTCGAAAAAATTCCTTGTGTGCATGCCATTGCCGTTGCTGAGGCTTGGAGAAGGCCGACAATCGAACTTACGCATCCATACTATCACACGACCTTCTTGTACAACGCCTACCGTGGTAGTATCTTTCCTAGAGATGCTGCAATTCCCGTTCTGTTAGATATGAGTCGTAAGGTGTGTAATCCACCACATGTGTGTTAACAACCAGAGAGGCTGAAGAAATCGAGGATAATGGGCTGGTTCGAGTGTCCACAACCTGCTAAACGTCCAAGGAAAGTTGCAGCTTATTCTAAATGTAAGCAACTATGTCACAATGCCCGTACATGTAGTGAAAGCATTCATTCTTGAACATTAGAGTTAACTCTTGTAGAAGACTTCGTCCGTATTTAGTAGATTTAACATCATTGTGGTAGAGTTAATTCTTGTTCAGTAGAGTTAGTTCATGTATGGTCTTTCGAACGGTAAAGTTAATTCGTGTTCGGTAGAGTTGGTTCACGTATGGTCTTTTGAATGGTAGAGTTAATTCTTGATTAGTAGAGTTAGTTCACGGACGGTCTTCCGAATAGTAAATTTAATTCTTGTTGTCAATAATACCCATATACCCTATATATTCATATAAATATTATCGAAGGACCAAAACCATGTAATATTGGTCTAAGACTATACAATTATACTACTCTAAAATTATACAAACTAAGTCTATACAAATCTGCAAAGCTACTACTATAAGAGTATACAAAATAATAAGACTATACAAATCTACCATTCCAGTAGGAGGTCTTGGGATGCTGTGATGAAGCTGTTTTTATCGCACAATTGTTCGGGTCCTCGATCACTGTAAGCAATTGCCTTTTCTACCGGAAGTTCCTCTCTGAATTCAATGGCGTATTTCAGCCGAGAGAAGCTGATGTACTCATCAATAAGACCTTCGAAGTTGCATCCAATGGCCAAACACTCAATCAACTTGAGAGCATACACGCCACAGTCGCCTGATTGTTAATTACGTCGTACGCCCTTAAAAACACGCGAAATTTTATATTGAGTTGCAGTAATGTGTGGACGCATCTCGTCGGCTGAGAAACGCTTAATCATCTTCAGAATCATCACGGCTTATGGCCTACAAAAAAGGAGGACCAGGTAACTGAACTCTAGTACACATGTATATGAACTCTATTACACGGAAAATGATATCCACGACCAGGTAAATGAACTCTACTACACATGTATATGAATTCCATGACAAGGTAAATAAACTTTATTACACATATATATATGAACTCTACTACACATAAAATAAACTCCACCAACTCAATTATACATGTATATGAACTTTACTACAAGGTACATGAACTCTACTACAAGGTACATGACCTCTACTATACTGAATTTGAGTAACTTACTTGCATGATTCTATCATTGTAGCAGCGATGTTGCAAGTTGGGTCGGGATCGTATATGCAAACCCTCCCTTCTAACAGATTAAGCTCCACGGCCACCCAATGGTTGTTGTTAATATCATGAGGGATGTAAATCATATCCACGTCTCTCATCCACTGCTTGTGAGTACCACAAAAGGTAGGCTGAATGCATGGAAGATATCGTTAAACCCATTGGGCCACATATACTCATCCTCATGTCCCACGAAATCTCTTTTGTACGTTAGACACCAAAAATCACAAACAGTGGATCGAGGAAAGCAATCTGATTACTCCTGTATGGGATTGGATTTTGCAACGATCATTGCCAAAAAAGATTCATTCCAGACGTCATATGTTGTAATAAAAAGAGTAACATAACTCTATTACCTCTACTAGTACTCTAAATGAACTCTACTGATGTGTCTGCATTTTACCACATTTTAGGGGCTTTATTTAGTATGTTTTGCATTCATACTTGCATTATTATCATTGTTTTAGGTTCTTTTAGGCATAATTTGCATATTTAGTGTTGGGCATTGCATACATTGTATAAAAGGTATTTTTAGGCACTTTTTGGAGCTTATCACAGAGTATTTCGGATTACAAGAAGACCAATGAGGAATCGGTTGGCCTAAAGTTGAAGTTCAGGATGTGATCTAGAAGATTTGGCACTCGAGTATGACACTCGAGCATGACACTCGACCATCACTTGGTCAAGTGGTTCTTCACACAGGAATGTTGACTTTTTCGCCAGAGTTGACTTTTTGGGATTCTTTGTGAAAAGGACCCATTAATACCCACTTATGCAAGCCCAATAATGTTTTAGTCTTTTTCCACTTTTTCTTTTCAAGGAATTTTTCATTTCTCTTTCTAGGGAATTTTCCTTTCTTTTCTTTAAGCAATTTCCCTTTTTACTTTCTAAGTAATTTTCCTTTTTTTCGTTAAGACTTAAGATCTTTGTTGATCTATAAATTGTAGTAGAATTTCCACTTTTAATATAAATATTTTCCAGCAATTTTCGATCCTCTAAAGGCAATATTGAATTCTCATCTTTAAGTTTATGCAATTGATTTTCGATTCTGAATTTATGCTTTACTTCATGAGTTCTGAGTAAGTTAAATTAGGGTTCTTGAGGTGAGGGTGAGATTAGGGTAAACCCAGGGATTTTCAGATTTGTTTATGTTTGATTAAGGTCTTAGATCTCTTTAATTTAAGTGTCCTTAATGCTTATTTCTTTCTGATCAATTGAAATCTATTTACTTGGCGAATCCCCCCCGAGAGGCGTTTGGGGAATCGCTTGAACATGCTTAGGTTAAGATGGCATCGCCTGGCTCAAGAGATTGATTGTTTAGGGTGTTATTAGGCTTTGTAAGGTCCATACTTAATGCCTCTTGAACTTTTAATCGTTGGCGATAGTCAAGTCGGGTTGTTGTTCAACAGAGGTCCCATTGCATGAGAATGAATGTGATTACTTTTTGATTCCTTGCTTAGATGTCATCTTAATAGGTTGATAAACAAGTCTGAAACCCCTAGGAATACCCTAATCATTGATCCTTAACCTCAAGAACCCCTTTTTCCATTGAATTTTCGTGAACTTTAATATTCTTTTTTTAGATTAAAACTCTGTTTTACAATTCCTCTGTTTTGCACTTTACTCTGTTTTATTACTGCTCTATTTTTGCTCTGTTCTTACGTTCTGTTTATTTTGCACTTCGTTTTAAGCATTTCATTCGCACCTAGATTAGATTGCTACTCACTAAAATCGAATCTGGCTTAGATTAGGATAAGTAGATTGCATCCCGATTGCTAGTTACTCACTCAGTGGATTGACACTATACTGTCTTGCAATTGATTACATAACAGTATGGTATTTGAGAAACACGCAAAAAACATTGTTATCAAATTGGCGTCGTTGCCAACTGGGTCATAGTTAGCTACAATTAGGATTTTTACTTTCCTGAGACTAAGTTTTATAACTACATTCTAAACATCATTTTTTGTCTGTTTTCAGGAACACTCGATCAACTCACTCGACCGTCTAAGCTCGTGTATCTTATTTTCTCTATGTTCCCAGAAAACTCGACCAAAAAACTCGATCAACCGTTCCACTGCCAAAAACACACCTGCATGAATACCAGATCCTCTGGTTGTGAAGATCTCATTCCCTACTCCGACAACATAGACCGTTTGCCTCGTGAACACTTGCTGGAACAGCGAAACATATTGAACGAAGATTTTCCGGATCAGGTAGACATGGAGGACCACGTGCAAGCTACTGACCTAGGATTTTGACCTAGGCGCATAAGACACATTGGAGCTGGTGATGCTCCCAGTATTCACACACAACGCCATGGCAAGTTTCATGGTTTGCCTTCCGAGGATCCTCTGGATCATCTAGACGAGTTCGAGAGACTAACTAGTTTGACAAAGATTAATGAGGTCAATGAAGATGATTTAAAGCTGAGGTTGTTTCCTTTCTCTCTTGGAGAAAAAGCACACTTTTGGGAAGAACACTTGTCCCAGGGGTCTATTACACCATGGGACGCCTGCAAACAAGCGTTTCTTGGCAAATTCTTCTCCAACTCCAGAACCGCGAAACTTCGCAATTCTATCTCTGATTTCAAGCAAAACCATTCTGAGACATTCTCTGAGGTATGGAACGATTCAAGATGTACTAATCCCAATGTCCTCATCATGGGTTTACTACTGAGTCACTTCTTAGCACTCTCTACAGAGGAGTTCTCCCCAAATCTGAATGTTACTAGATACAGCAAGCAACATAAACTTTCTGAACAAGGACATAGATGATGGATGGGAACTGGTCAAAAATTTAGCACAAGCAGATGGCCAATACAGTGAAGACTATGATCGAACTCCTAGAGGTACAGTCGATCCTAACATGGTTAGTAGGAAGGAACTCAAAGCCACACAAGACAAGCTCGATAGGTTACTCTCAGTTCACCAAAAGCAGGTGCACCATCTAAGTGAGTCACAAGAGGTTGGAGAGGACGAAGATCAAGAAGAGGAGGTCAGTTTCGTGCAGAATCAAGGTACCAACTACAGGCCTTACAACAACTACAAACCCAACCCAAACATTTCCTATAGAAACACCTACGTGGCGAATCCTCAAGATCAAGTATACCCACCCAAACCACAACACAAACCCTTTATCCCAAAACAACAATACCAGCAAACTCATCACCACCAACACACAATACCACCTGGTTACGAATCAACCAACACAACCCAACCCCAACAAACACCTGAGGTCATGGACATATTACAACAAATACTGAAAGGACAGACAGCCACTGCTTCTGAAATAACAAGCAAATTCGCTGAGGTACATACTAATATAGATGCTTCCAATAATGACCTCAACTGCAAGTTTGAAACTCTTAATGCCCGTCTCAAGTATGTCGAGAATCAGCAGGGATCCTCATCAGCTGTGAAACCAACTGGACAACTACCAGGAAAAGCCGTTCAGAACCCTAAGGAGTATCACGCCAACGCCATTACACTCCATAGTGGCCGTGAAATACTGATCCGTGTTGAGGACACAGACGCCACTGAGGACAATGCCATTCAGGAAGGGGAGGATGATTTGGTCAAAGAACAGACAGAAATCAGCACGAAACCGCCGAAACCTCTGACACTCGACCATGACACTCGACCAACCTCTTGTCGAGTGTCGCGTCTTGAGCCCAGAAAACCGACTGACTTGCAGAAAGACCCAAAACCGTTCGCTCCACCGCCCTTCAAACCCGAGCTTCCTTTCCCACAGAGATTCAAGAAGGACGTTGTAGACAAATACAAGGCTCTCTTTGAAAAACAGATGAAGGACGTTAAGGTGAAGATACCAATTCTGGATGCTTTCATGCTAATGCCTCCTTACCAGAAGTTTTTGAAGGATGCAGTCAAAGACAGAACACAAGAAGTTGAAGGTATGGTTGTGCTAACACACGAGGTCAGTGCCGTTATACAAAGAAAAGTTGTACCCAGGAAGCTCGATGATCCAGGAACATTCACGACTCCATGCTCCTTAGGACCTCTCACATTCAGAAGCTGCTTATGTGATTTAGGAGCATCAATCAGCTAGATGCCACTAACGGTTGCCAAACGTTTAGGATTTGACAAGTACAAAACCTGCAAGATATCCTTGGTATTAGCTGATCGATCAGTTAGAATTCCACATGGTATTCTAGAAGACCTACCGGTTCAGGTAGGAGGAGTAGAAATCCCAACAGATTTCGTTGTTCTTGACATGGGAGAAGAACCTAAAGACCCCTTGTTGTTTGGAAGACCCTTCTTGGCCACTGCTGGAGCTGTTACCAATGTAACCAAATGAGAAATTGAACTTAATTTGGGGAAGGATTTCAAGATGACCTTCAACATCAGCGATGTGATGAGGAAACCAACTATTGAAGGACAACTGTTTGTAGTTTAAGAGATAGACGATCTTTCAGCGGATATGTTCGAGGAATTAATGGAAGAAGATGACCTTGGTACTTCTTTAACAAAAGATGGTTGTGATGGGTACGTGCACAAAGAGACAGAGGTTTACAAAAGAATGCTGGATTCTTGCAAGCTTTTAAAAGAAGAAATGCTTGAAGCCACACACCCGACCATGACACTCGACAGAGCTGAGCTCGAGTATCCCGATTCAGCCTCAGACAACCTACACTAGAGCACTACACTCGACCACACCAAAGTCGAGTGTCAACCCTCAGTCGATCCAGACGATTGGTCGGAGCTTAATTCGCCAAAAGTGGACCTTAAACCACTCCCCTCCGGGCTCAGGTATGCGTTTCTCGGAACTAACTCAACATATCCTGTGATAGTAAATGATGCATTAACTGATGATGAGTTAGGTATGTTGCTTGCTGAGTTGAAACGGTTTAGGAAAGGTTTATGATATTCATTGTCTGATAATAAAAGAATTTCTCCTGACTTGTGCACACATATAATTCATCTCGAAAATTATTCCTACTCTAACAGGGAACCTCAAAGGAGATTAAATCCGAATTTAAAAGAGGTTGTTAAGAAAGAAATTTTAAAATTACTAAATGTTGATATAATTTATCCCATTTCGGATAGCAGATGAGTTTCTCCTGTGCACTGTGTGCCCAAAAAGAGGGGAGTCACTGTTGTTAGGAATGAGAATGATGATTTGATCCCAACTAGGACTGTTACAAGACATAGAATGTGCATTGATTTTAGAAAATTGAACTCTGCATCTAGAAAGGATCATTACCCCTTACCCTTCATTGATCAAATGTTAGAAAGGTTAGCTAATCACTCATACTACTGTTTCCTTGATGGATATAGTGAATTTTTCCAGATCCCTATACATCCAAATGATCAGGAAAAGACAACCTTTACTTGCCCTCATGGCACATTTGCATATAGGAGAATGTCATTTGGTCTTTGTAATGCACCTGCTACTTTTCAACGTTGCATGACTTCGATATTTTCAGATCTGTTTGAGGAGATGGTTGATGTATTTATGGAAGATTTCTCTGTCTATGGCTCCTCCTTCTCCTCCTGTTTGTCGAATTTGTGCAGGATTCTATCTAGGTGCGTCAATACAGACCTTGTGCTTAATTGGGAAAAGTGCCACTTCATGGTGAAGGAAGGCATTGTTCTGGGTCATAAGATATCTGAAAAGGGTATTGAGGTTTATAAAGCTAAAATAGAAGTCATGGTGCAACTATAGCCTCCCAAAACAGTGAAAGACATTAGGAGTTTCTTGGGCCAAGCAGGGTTTCATAGGCGTTTCATTAAGGATTTTTCTAAGACTGCTAGGCCTCTAACTCGTCTCCTCTGCAAAGAGACGGACTTCATTTTCGATGAAGACTGTCTTAAGGCCTTTCTGGAACATAAGGAATCCTTAGTCACAGCCCCTATTGTCCAAGCTCCTGATTGGACTCTCCCTTTCGAGATAATGTGTGATGCTAGTGATTACGCTGTTTGAGCAGTTCTGGGACAGAAGAAAGATAAGAAGCTCAATGTGATTTACTATGCCAGCAGAACACTATATGAGGCCCAGGTGAAGTATGCCACGACAGAAAAGGAGTTACTTGCAGTAGTGTTCGCCTTAGAGAAGTTTAGATCCTACTTGGTTGGATCGAAGGTTATTGTGCATACAGATCATGCGGCTCTAACATACTTAATGAAAAAGAAGGATGCCAAACCTAGACTACTTAGGTGGATTTTGCTGCTGCAAGAATTTGACATGGAGATAGTTGACAAGCCCGGGATAGAAAACGGTATCGCAGATCATCTCTCGCGAATGCAGGTGAAAGGACCCCTTCCTATAGACGATGACATGCCGGAAGAACATTTTTTGAGTTTCAATATCAGACACTCGACCATGACACTCGACCAACCTTTGGTCGAGTGTCAGACACACGGTCAGATAAGATGTTTTTTGATTAGTTCAAAGCTCATAGGTACTTGTTTTTCGTGGTATGCCGATCTGGTTAACTATTTGGTAGCAGGAGAACTGCCTAAAACTATGAACCATCATCAGAAGAAGAAATTCTTTTGGGATGTGAAGCAATACTTCTGGGATGAACCTTTTCTTTACAAGCAAGGGTCGGATGGACTATTCAAGAGGTGTGTTTCAGAAGAAGAAGTTAAGGGACTATTAGAACACTGCCATGGATCCACATATCGAGGAAACTTTGCTGCATTCAAAACAGCACAAAAGATTCTCCAATCTGGATTTTGGTGGCCATCGATCTTTAGGGACTGGCAAGAGTTCATATCCAGGAGTGATTATTGTCAAAGAATGGATGGTATAAGTAGAAGGAATGAAATGCCTCAGAATCCTATCTTAGAAATCGAAGTGTTTGACTGTTGGGGAATCGATTTTATGAGTCCTTTTAAACCACCATCTTTAGGAAATATTTACATTCTGGTTGTTGTGGATTATGTTTCCAAGTGGGTGGAAGCCATTGCATCTCCTGCAAACGATGCAAAAGTGGTACTGAAGCTGTTTAAACACATCATCTTTCCCAGGTTCGGAGTACCAAGAGTCGTGATCAGCGATGGAGGATCTCATTTCGTCAACAAAGTCTTCGAAAACCTACTTAGAAAACATGGGGTTAAACACAAGGTTGCGACTCCATATCATCCCCAGACCAGTGGGCAGGTTGAGGTGTCTAATAGACAGATCAAGTCTATTCTGATGAAAACAGTTGGGCTATCGAGACGAGATTGGGCCGCCAAACTGGAAGATACTCTTTGGGCTTATCGGACTGCCTTCAAGACACCATTGGAAGAACGCCTTTTCAGCTGCTCTATGGAAAATCTTGCCATTTGCCAGTAGAACTAGAGTACAAATTGATTTGGGCAACCAAGCTTCTGAATTTCGATTTCAAGACCGCCTAAGAAAAGAGGCAGATGGATCTGCATGAATTGGAGGAAATCAGACTTGAAGCGTATGATAGCTCTAAAGCACACAAGGATCACACCAAGGCAGCCCATGACAGAAAGATTCAACCAAAAGCGATCACAGCCGGTGATCAACTGCTTCTCTTCAACTCTAGACTCAAGCTGTTTCCCGGAAAACTCCGATCCACGTGGTCTTGTCCGTTTATAGTACTAAGAGTTCTACCATATGGAGCAGTCACTTTGGCCAACAACAAAGGATAAGGATTTACAGTGAATGGTCATAGAGTTAAGCCATACTTGGCTGACTACACGATTCCCGAGGGAACTTTGGTTCTTCTCGATGAGCCAACTCATCTCCAATGAATATGAGGAAATCGAGCTCAAGACTATAAACGAGAGCAGTTGGGAGGCAATCCCAAAGGTATCCTCTGTAAATACATTTAATTTTCGCATTCACATTCATCTAGTTTAATTTCTTTCATAGTTTTCATCTTTAAAATTGCATCTATTTCGTCTTACATGCACTTGGAAGGGATTTTGAAGAGTTTTTGCAGGAAGTAAGGCCCAAGATAGGACATGTGGGACCATAACCAACATGATGGGACAACACTCGACCAGGCGTGGTCGAGTGGTTCACTCGAGTGTCAGCTGTCGTTTGGCAGACTGACACTCGAGCAAACCTACTCGAGTGTCATGCTCGAGTGTTTCGCCTTCATGCCTATTCTGATGCCTACACACCTATAACTGCCAAAAGCTAAAAAAAGGGAGACATTTACTGCGAAAAATGAGTCAAATCAATCTTTAATACATTATCTTTCACATTTAATTTAAAATATTTGGTTTAACTCGCTTTCAAATTTCAAATTTGAATAAGATTCTCCCTTATCTCTCATCCTCTATATAAAGAGGAGGACCCTGTCCTTCTCAATCACACTTAAACACATTCTCTCACTAAAAACTCTCTCTAGTTTTCTCTCTTTGCAGAAATTTCTTTACGGAAGATCGACACTCTTTTCTCAACATCTTCACGACACTCGACCAACAGCTACTCGAGTGTCAAGATCGAGTGTCCTAATTTCTTCTTCTTCTCCGACAAACGAACTCCATGTCTGACCGCAAAGCCAACCATGCTAATCTCATCCGACGTAAAGCCAAGAACGAAGCTCGGAACAGAAGCAATCCTCATCAAGGCGAGTCTTCTATGGGCAGATTAAAACTCGACAAAAGGGAGAAAAGGAGGTTGGTAACACAATCCGATAATGTGTCGGAAGAAGAAAGAGAGTATATGGACAAAGATGAACCGGAGGTGCAGAGGAGGATCTAGAGGCTGATCTCGAAATACTCCGGAAATCGGGATACGGAGATAAAGAAGCCGAGGAAGCAAGGGAGATTATTCGGGCAGGATCTAATGGGAATAAATAGGGACGTGGATCTAATGTTGCAAAACTGTGGGCTGTCCACATTCGTATCTCATCCAGAACGTGCATATAAGGAAGAGACCATGCATTTTCTCACCACAGTCCAAATTGTTCTCTATGATGCAGAGAATATGGGTCTTCAAGAGACACAAGGTGGCGGATACATCTTCTTCGCAATAAGGGAGCGAGACTATTGCATGACTTTCAGAGCACTCTGGGACCTGTTCCAGTTTCCTAGAGCTGAATCCAAGAACTATGGACCCGACTTTGACAGAGCCGAGATCGACGATCTATGGCGCTCCATAGCTTCAACAAGAAGCAGATTCTCGTCAGCTCGATCGAAGGGATCTCTGATGCGAAACCCAACTTTGAGGTATTTTTGCATGATCCTTGCAAATACTTTCTTCTCACGTTTTACTACAGGCACTATCAATCTTGGGAAGATGGAGATGCTGGTGACCGCGCTAAAAGACATAGTCGGGACAAAGAGTGACGGATCCCCGATCCTCGGAGATAGAAACGAAGCAGGGCTTACCATCCAATTCGCGAACCAGCTTGTCACTTACCGCGATTGGGCAAGAGACAACAGGACTGGCAGACGTGATGGCAAGATAACTATTGGAGGACTCGTCACTTGCATTCTGGAAAGATGTCTCTCTCTTATCGATGATAGAGAATGGGCAGATCTTCGATTCATGAACTTGGATCATCTAAGGAGGAGTCAATTCCTATCCGCTGCAGAGGTGCAAGGTAAGCCTATATACTTTTTCCATCACTTATTAAGGCCAAATGCTTTGCTGCTTCTGCCCAACAAGGAATATACGTCAATACGGATGGGGCAGAACACGGATTTTAACCCATCTCTGGAGGTTTTATACGATTCGAACGATCCACCACCACACTCATCTACGCTATGCCACCACGTCAAGGAGCCCCGATTAAGGAAGCACACCAGCACATTGGCTAGTTGCAAAAGATGAACAAGTGGCTCATGAAGAAAGTCAAGAAGCTGACTGCTAATGACGAGGCTAGAAGGTGAGAGAATGAGGAGCTGAGCAAAAGGGTATATACCATTGCATATTTTCACTTGACTTGCTGGTCTAGGATCCTCTTTCAAATTTTATACACACAAGGGACTGTGTGATTTAAGTTTGGGAGAGGGTTCTAGAGGACATTTGACTTTGTTTTCTGTGATTTTTAGTTTTTATTTTTTGCATTTCATCACTCGCATTACATCTAAGGCATAGAAAAACCAAAAATATTTTCAGTTAGCATATTTTTCGATTGCATATCATCTAAGGCATAGAACACCCATAAAATTTTGAAAAAAATCAAAAAAAGCATCAGTCAATAAACAGAGTGTTCATGTAGTTGCATTGCATTCATATAGGATTGAGTCTAGAGTTTTGGGAATCATCGTGCTAATGATAGACAGACTTGCTAAGTTGATTGGCTAGTAACCATAGTGAACTCTTGGACTTGCGTTTTTTCCCTCTTGAACACTGATTGGTAGATCATTGACCTTTGAAACCAATACTTAGGTTGTGTCTCAAAAAGAAACAAACTTGTTGCCTCATAATCGAATTCCATTTTTTCCAAATTAGGGGCTTGAGATACATTGCATAAGATCCTTCTATAGGTTCAGCTAGCTAAGTAAAAAGAAAATCATAAGATGAATATAGCATCATCCTTCTTACAACTCAGCTCAAATAATATGGTCTAAGATGAACGGGGACTGTGCGTAAACGCGTACCTTCTTGTGTTCATCGACGAAACCATTCTGATATTTCCTAAGATGGACCGGGACTGTGCGTACACCCATACTTTTTCACGTCCCATTGATAAAGCTAATACATCGATGCCTAAGGTGAACTGGGATTGTGCATAAACCCGTATTTTTTTTCGTGTCTCATTGATAAAGCTGAAGCTAATAAGTACGAGTTGAGCAAAGGTAGGAGTTGAAAATAAGAAGTGATCGAAAATGCTTAATTCATGGTGTCTAGCTGAATTTGAGGAAGTTGAATCCCCAGGTTTTTGATCAATAGCCCCTCTTGCGGACTGTACTTAAAAGAAATAGGTTTCGAATCTGAGTTTCTTAAGAGTCCAACTAAGTGTTAGGGAATATTCGGTTTTCATGTTAAGCCTTGATAAAAGTAGAATGTGGTTCTTACAAAGGAATAAGGGTTCACTTGTGGATTACGGTTTTCAGCATGATAAGTTGTTTGTTTGAAGTAAGATGTTCCCTTTGTCACCAACCTCTCTTCCTTCTTAGCTCTATGCATATTTGCTTGAGGGCAAGCAAAAACTAAGTTTGGGGGAGTTGATGTGTCTGCATTTTACCACATTTTAGGGGCTTTATTTAGTACGTTTTGCATTCATACTTGCATTATTATCATTGTTTTAGGTTCTTTTAGGCATAATTTGCATATTTAGTGTTGGACATTGCATACATTGCATAAAAGGTATTTTTAGGCACTTTGTGGAGCTTATCACGGAGTATTTCGGATTACAAGAAGACCAATGAGGAATTGGTTGGCCAAAAGTTGAAGTTCAGAATGTGATCTAGAAGATTTGGTACTCGAGTATGACACTCGAGCATGACACTCGACCATCACTTGGTTGAGTGGTTCTTCACACCGGAATGTTGACTTTTTCACCATAGTTGACTTTTTGGGCTTCTTTGTGAAAAGGACTCATTAATACCCACTTATGCAAGCCCAATAATGTTTTAATCTTTTTCCTTTCTTCTCTTTAAGCAATTTCCCTTTTTACTTTCTAAGTAATTTTCCTTTTTTTCTTTAAGACTTAAGATCTTTGTTGATCTATTAATTGTAGTAGAATTTCCACTTTTAATATAATATATTTTCCAGCAATTTTTGATCCTCTAAAAGCAATATCGAAATTCTCATCTTTAAGTTTAGGCAATTGATTTTCGATTCTGAATTTATGTGTTACTTCATGTGTTCTGAGTAAGTTAAATTAGGGTTCTTGAGGTCTCTCTCTCATTAGGGTAAACCCAGGGATTTTCATATTTGTTTATGTTTGATTAAGGTCTTAGATCTCTTTAATTTAAGTGTCCTTAATGCTTATTTCTTTCTGATCAATTGAAATCTGATTACTTGGCGAATCCCCCCCCCCCCTTCCCCCCCCCCCCCCCCCCCCCCCCCCCCCCCGAGAGGCGTTTGGGGAATCGCTTGAACATGCTTACGTTAAGATAGCATCGCCTGGCTCAAGAGATTGATTGTTTATTGTGTTATTAGGCTTTGTAAGGTCCATACTTAATGCCTCTTGAACTTCTAATCGTTGGCGAGAGTCAAGTCGGGTTGTTGTTCAAGAGAGGTCCCATTGCATGAGAATGAATGTGATTACTTTGTGATTCCTTGCTTAGAGGTCATCTGAATAGGTTGATAAACAAGTCTGGACCCCTAGGAATTACCCTAATCATTGATCCTTAACCTCAAGAAACCCCTTTTCCTCCATTGAATTTTCGTGAACTTTAATATTCTGCTTTTAGATTAAAACTTTGTTTTACAATTACTCTGTTTTGCACTTTACTCTGTTTTATTACTGCTCTGTTTTTGCTCTGTTTTTACGTTCTGTTTATTTTGCACTTCGTTTTAAGCATTTCATTCGCACCTAGATTAGATTGCTACTCACTAAAATCGAATCTGGCTTAGATTAGGATAAGTAGATAGCATCCCGATTGCTAGTTACTCACCCAGTGGATTGACACCATACTGTCCTGCAATTGATTACATAACAGTAGGGTATTTGAGAAACACGCAAAAAATAATAAAGAGGATTCAGAAATTCTTCTCAGGTGTGAAGAGATCTTCTTCCTAGCTTACAAACTCTCAAAAACTGTAAAATTTTGTTCTTAGAAGATAAAAGACGACTTCCTAAAAAGAATACGAAAAAGAATATTTATATGGCCCAAAACAGGAGTACAAAATCGCGAAATTAGGTTTCTGCGAAAGGCAAGGATCGATCGAGCAATAGTTGCTCGGTCGATCTCCTTGATAATGAGTCAATCTTCTCAGATACTAGGTCGTTCCTCAGATCGTGCACATCATCCTTCGAGATCAATGATCGATCGATCATTGGTAGATCGATCGGTCCTTCCTTTCGTGGAGAATGCCAAAAAAATGCTTCAAACCCCTCCAATGTTTCACCTTCAAACATGACTCCAACTCTGAACGTTTTCGACCTGAAATCTCAATAAAACATAGAAAAATTTCCCAGATATAACTGTAATAGTGAGCTCAAAACCGATAAAATATGAGTAACATCATAAGTCAACTCTATTATAAGATAGAATGAACTCTACTATACGGTAAATGAACTCTACCTGGTTCGCAGCGAGTACTCGTGCCCGAGTCTCCTTCGGTAACACATCTTCCATAAAGACTCACTCCCCCCTATGTTTGTTTACCCTTTTCAGGAGAATCCACCAGGTTTATGAGGCCAAGCTGTGACATTCTCGGCTTCAGTTTTTTTGCATCGTAAGGTACCTTGTCAAGAGGTTCTTCTTTCGACTGTTCTTCTCTCTTTGGATTCCGAACAACCTGTGATAACGGGTTGAAAGGGTCGGATGTCTCATGACTCTCAATAACCCATTTATTCTACAAAATATGTAAAAAATGTCAACTCTATCAATAAGACTTATTAGACAGAATTACCAACTCTATCAATATTAAACACGGGTTTACCAGATTGGGTGGGATGGTATGTTTGGTGCTGGCTTGGGACACTTGGGTGTCATCGAGGTAAGAATCTGATGTTGGCTTAATAGTATTATGGATAACACCTAAACCTGCACTTTGTGTTTTCTCTGAGTCCGAGTCCTTTAGGCTAGGTCG